>WAAB01000668.1:4382-95721 GCA_013389865.1 Piaya cayana
TTTGTACACAGAGGGAACAACTTTCTTTACAATTAAAGACTGAGGCAAAGAAGGCATTAAGTACCTCAGCCTTTTCCTCATCTCCTGTCACTGTTGTTCCCTCTGTGTCCAAAAGGGACTGTATGGTCTCCCTAGTCCTCCTTTTATTATTTATATATTTATAGAAAGATTTTTTATTATCTTTCACAGACTTTGCCAATCTGATTTCTAGTTGAGTCTTAGCCCCTCTGATTTTTTCTCTACACAACCTCACTTCCCTCCTGTAGCCCACCCAAGAGACCTGCCCCCTCTTCCAGAGCCTATAAACATTTCTCTTCTGATGGAGACAGGAATAGGTCTGGCTTTGAGTTCTGCACCTCCATGGTCAAGCACCATTCCAGTTCACTTGCACATGGAGAGAGCACCAGGCTGCTTCTCACAGCAGAAATATTCCACTGAAAGAGGAGAGGATGGCTTAGAGTGAATTCATCACCCTAGGCTCCTCCATATTTACCAGACCAGTTTGAAAACTTCCTGACCTTTGACCATCACCCATAGCTAGAAGATTGACCCACTTTGGACATATTGTCTTCAATAAGACCTTCCAGAATTAGGACATACACATACATGTCTGCATATAGTCTGGCCTTTAAAGTGTATAACATTTTTCTGAACTATATAAATAGGTCGAGTATGACTGTGATTCTTACATATACATTGCTAGTAAATGTAAATGAATTTACAGAATGAAGTACAGTCTAAGTGACAGAATTTTCCATTGACATGGACAAAATCTGAGTGAAACAGAATCTCCACCCATGCCATACACATGCTGAAATAATGCTGAGCTTCCAACAATTGTGCATGTGGCAAGGAAGGAAAAAGCTTCATAGAATGAAATTCTGTAGCACTGTTTACACTACAGGGTTGATTTTCATAATGCTGCCTCCCATGGTATTGCAATAATGTGATCTGGGAAGGGCTAAGGGAAATACAGTATGTTCCAGAGACCGACAAATACATGGGGAATCCTTCCATTGACTTTAGGAGAGCTTTGGCCTGAGACTGCATTGCAAATGCAAACTATATGGCCTCACTAAAAATACAGGCAGAATAGGTATATAAACAACTGAGACACAGGCACGTGGGATTTTGGTACTCTGTCAGTTGGTGGAAGGGCATTCCATGTCTGTAAACCCATATGTCAGTAACCAGTGTTGCAAACACTGTGGTACCTGGCTTTGCATGAGGGATGTGAATTTTGTGGCCAGCTACATGCACAGCTCCAGTTAGCATAATGACAACTGTGCATATATTGAATCACAAAGAGAGTAGACTTGAGCAGAAAAAGATCTGTCCCTGTGGAAAAGCAACTTAACAATTAGACTATAGAAACAGATTGTTCTAAAATTGGTATACTTGATCTTTATTCAGCATATTGTTAAAGAAGAAATAGATACATTCTTCATTTCTGTACAGATGCATCTATGAGACTTAAAAACGCAAATGGCTTGAAACTGTATGCTTGAATTCAAAAGAAATTTTACTTGAGTAAAGCAACATAGGGATGAGTTCAATGCCTTAGTGAGCTTGATATAGAAGATTATTATGGAATACATCTCATCTGAAAAAATTTGAACTAATAATATTACAGACTTGCTATCTGGCTATAGTACAATGCATTTTACTATGGTTTTCAATTTGCATGTAATACTTATAATGGCATTTATTAGCTTGTTTCAGTATAAATCTACCCAGGTGATATGTTACTGCTTAGACTTTGAATGTATATCTTGGAGGAAACAGAAATAGCAAAATAAAGCATGCTTGAACATTTTCCCTGTTTTCTTTCTTCCACGTATACAATTAAGTCTCAGATATTTGCATCTGAATTGATCCTGTATTATAATATGGAGTTTACATACCACTGGTTACAAATAATGAGGTGGTGAAGAACAACAGTTGTATTTCTCGTCCCACATTTTCCCTTTTCTAAAATTCCTCTATTTAAAAATCTTTCACCTGACTCGAATGCATTTTCTTCTGACAAGGTGACTCTTCTGACACTATTTATTTAAAAATAATTTTATGTCAAAAAAGTTTATATTTAAAAATACACAAGTAATGCTTTAATGAGCACAAACATAAATTGAATGCACATGTGTTGTCCAGCATTACCCAGCATGCTACTGCAGGACTCATTGTTAGCCTTCCTTCTAAAGTGAAGCTACCTCCAATTTCCTAATTTAGAAAAGACTTGTTCCCTTTTTCTGAAAATCCACCAAGAATTTACAGTGGTGGTTCATTAGCTTCCAGCTGGAGACAGAACTAGGGACTCAAGCAAGTTCTTAAGATGACTGCATGACTAAACTGCCCCAAATCAGTTATTTTTCTGTTTAAAGACAAGTTGTGGTAGATTACATACAGCTAGCTCACGTGAGCCTTGTTCACACTTCGTAATGCTGTTCTTCGTAGGTAGTTCCCATGATTTCCTGAGGAGGAATCAGAGACTAAGTCAAGGTTTGGCAACTTTTCAAAGTTGAGGTGCCAGATGGTATTTTTCTTTCCCAAATTAGAAGTTAAGCATGCTGTTAGAAACTCAGCAAGAGCTGGGAGATACTGCCTTTCACAGAAGTAAGATGCTGCCAATCACCTTATTTGAGGTATCATCTCTTTGCACAAAGCTGAAGTTTCTCAGCCTGTGTTGAGCATGGAAGGTGGGGGAGCTTCTGTATCTCACAGGTGTCCTTCTAAAGATATACTTTGTCTCCCAGCTTCCAAGCCTGCCCCTGATGTGTGCAGTTAAGAGACTGCCTGTGGAACACCATGGCCACCCAAGCTGAAGGCTGGTGATCCCTAGAAAAAGAATTCCATTAATAGAACAGAAATGCCATAATCTAACCATAGTCAGGGGAACTGGTTTGGATTGACACAGTTATGTCCCCATCTGATAGTTGGTTCTCTGTGTGCTGTCTGTTTTCATTGTTGTCATGTTATGGCTATTTTTGAGGTTGTTCGCTTTTTCCTCCAAATTCAGATTTATATTGGTGACTGAAAATGCAGGGTGTATCTTCAGACGGTTACTTTCACGGAAGATGCTGCAGGGAAAACACATTTGTTGCAGGTAGGTAAGTGATTTAGCTGCCAGCACCCATTTTCTGCCACCTGAAAGTTGGCAAAGACAGTACTTTACTTCCCTGTTCAGCTGCAGTCTGTCAGCTGCAAGCTGCTGCCTTTTACATTTCTGAGTCTCTTTCATGTCACCAGAGGTCATGATCCCTTGTCTGGGAATCACTGAACTCATTTGTGAGGGTGATCTTGCAAAGTAGGAAGCACTGAATCTCCACAGAGATGCCTCATGACATAAGGTTCTTTCAGTCTCCTACTTTGTGAACTAACAGGAGTGAGAAATGTTAGAAAACTGGTACCTCTTATAACCTGTGAATTTAGAGATTGTCTTGCACTGCTAATCAGTGACTCCACTCAGTGAAAGCAAAACACAAATGTACTGAAAAAGAAAGGAGGACTTTCTGAAGCAAATAAACATAGATCCACAAACGTGGTCTGGCCTGCCCTTCAGACCAAATGTCCTTTCAGGCTTGGTGCTCCTCAACTGTTTGAATGAGGTTGGTGTAGCCAAGCTCCTTTCAAAATCCTCAGTAAGTGCCTATGTAGCCCCAGTGACAGAGTCCTCTCATGCAACTAGTAGGAGCCCTGCTGGATTATCTGAGTTCATGGTGTCAGGAAGAACTTTGGGGGAAAACATCACTATATTGCTTTGGAAGCTGGATACTTGTCAGGCAGCAGAGTGGTTCACTGGTTTCTCGGGCATTTCTTATAAGTGTGAATTTCAGCAGATTAAGATCTGACCAGAGATTGGGACATGTGAAGGACTGTCAGCAGAAGTCCAGAATCTCTTGGCTACTCCCAATTGATAGGTCATCTATTACCATATTAAAAGAAAAAGAGTGCAGAAACCTATGCTGATGCTTTCTCCATCAACCTACCAAACCATCAACAGTTTTAAACGAGGAATGCAAACCACCTTGACATTTAGCAAGATTGCTCTGATACAACAAATATGCTGCAAACTGGGAGACAGGTGCACAACCACTAAGAAGGATTTTGTTATGAATATTCTCATTACAGTGTGTCATGGATAACTAACAGCGTACAGGTTTTGCCTTGAGGTTCAGCTTTGCTGTTGTTATATTGTTGTCACATGTTTTTATGTTAATCTTTTAGATTAGATGGTAAATATAGAAGTCTTTATTCAATTAACATAGAAGTAGTCATTAAAAGATGATGATCAAAATAAAATGTTGAGAAACAGAAATTCTGCATCCTCTTAAACATGAAATCATGGAATAAAAGTGAACACATGCAGTACAGCAAGCAATGGAATAAAAACAGTAACTATCAAAAGCAATCCTGAAACCTGCCCTAGCTGTGTTCAGCAGGTAAAGGTTCAGAATTTACTTAGCCTTCTTTATAAAATCTGCATAATACAGATAATGTATATCCTAAGTTCTGCATGTCTGCATGTGAATATCCACATACATAATGTTAGATATCTCTTCTATCATTGATTTCAGAAGAACATAGCTTGCAGTTTGCTGCTGATGGTAAATCTCTGACTGCATTATTTTTACTATAAATCTTTCACTGCAGTTTTTATATGAAGTAAAATAATGGACTCTCTTCATGTGTTTACCTCTTTTCCTTCTAGTAAACAGCCCTTTTGAGGGGTGTATTTTGGTCCTGGACTTTTACTATAACCTGAATTCTGATCAGATCTGACTGTAATAATTATCCTTACCATTATTATTTAAGTGATTTCAATAGACTGCTAAGAGTAACCTGCATGACAGTGCCAGCCAGCAAGGAAGAAGAGAACCTTCCTATGGAGCCAAAAGAGCAAACTGCAACTCACCATTCTACTTATTAGTCAGCTAGGAAATGTCTTCACTGCCCATACAATGTGTAGGCATATATGAAGTGTGATAATTATTTGTCCCTTATCTTATTAATAATTAATACTTTTCACTTGTGTTCTATTCACTTCTTTTTAGTTGCTACAACTTTTTCATCACCATGCTTGCCACATTTCTTGTTCTGTGCGTTTTCAGAGCTGTCATGTGTTTGTTTTCTTGTACTCTTCTTGGGCAGAAAGGCACACAGAAAAATTTGGATTATATGTTATAATCTGTTGATCTCTACATATGTATAGCTAAATGTCTTAAAAGAAGCAGAAACTTGGTCATTATCATGGGGCTGAGGGGGATGCCTTGGTCTGCCAACAGCATGTCAGTTGCAAGTAAAAAAACCCTGTAAGTGCTCGGAGCATGAGTCCATATTCCTTTGCAGGTCTTTGGGCTATATTGGTGTTTTTCTTTTAATCATAATTTTAATCATAATTTTTAATAGTCCTCTGACATACCAATTGTCTTATGCATTGTAGTTTCTCTGCACTGTGCTGGCACAAACAGTCTTACTATATATGCCCAGCAGGGTATTTAACTTGATCAGTTTATTCACTTCATCCGCAGATGTAAATTTGGTAAGAATCTTTACCTTTATTCTGAATGTGATGGTGGGACTGGAGCCAACAGAGCTCAGATTTTATCCACCCTTCCATCAGAGACAGAAGACATTGAGGAACGTATATGACCAATGTAACTTAGCACAGTTTGGCAACAGCTCAGCACTGCATTCAGACAGCGTGTTCTGGCTGCAGATGGTACTCTGATTTCTCCCTGCTTAAACATCCCCTCAGCTCACACCCAGGCTCCTACTGAAAGTTACTGCCTCCTTGGGTCTACCTGCATGAGTCACAAAATGACTTTCTAGTCGAAAATAGTCTAACACATGCAGGTTAAGGAAATAGTTCTTATTGAATCAGGTTAGGGAGCAACTAGGTGAGCAGGCAGTGGCAGCTGTGAGGGAACAGATAAGAGGTGAGCAGGTGAGGGCTTCTACAGCGGGAAGAGGGGACCTGAGCGCCACGCAAATGATGTCAGAACCTCTGCCAGTCTTCTGAGGTGGGAGAAGGGAGAGATTTTTCTGTGCCTTTCATTCCTTTTCCCTGAACTAAGACTAGATCTGATATAGAAGTGTATCAAGCTCAGTGATTAAATTTATTTATTTTAAATAGTGAAACAACTCTTACACTGGTCAGTGAATGCTTTCTCTAATATGCTAGTCACAGGTCAAGCACAGAGGATGGGATAAAGTAATTTTCCCCACTAACTGCCTTTGTTTGAGTTCTAGTTTTACATACTAAGTTAATTGATTGGATTTTCTTTTTCATTTTCCTTCAGCTGGTTAATATTTAAGCACTATACATGGTCCAGATAGCTCAGAAACACTCCATTTTGAGCAGCAATCAGCTCCAATCTCACATGAAAGCTATACATAGTTCTGGTCAGAACTTCAGCAGTAACAGCTTTCGGAAAACAAATTATTACAGGAAGTGATTGATGTACTGACTAAATAGCTTGCAATCTTCCCCTGCAGTAGGTGGTGCTCACTGCTTAAATAAAATTAAGTAGTGACAGTGATGGGCATACCAGTTTTTCGTTGAGCCTTAAAATGAAGGATGGACAACTAAAAAAAAAAATTCTATAGAAGAGTGAAGACTTATTTCATAGAGTGCATTCTATCTACCTAACCTTTGCTTTTGCAGCTTCACTTAAAAATACTCTTTCTAAAACTTCTATGTATTCCCTCTTGTTGTAGGGACACCTAGTATATTTTATTGTAGAGGTGGCTGCATTTCAGTGCTTTATGAAATACTACATATATTTCAGTACCCTTTAGGAAGATCTCAGAGTATCAGAAATATTATTTTTTTATATAAGATGTGCTATTGTGGGGGAGAAAAATTGATTGGTTATTTATATAGACACTAACCTTACCTACTCAGCTGCTGCTTCTACAGCCTCAGGGCAAAATGAAATCAATGAGAATTTGGCCCAAATGCTTTTGAAAGATCCTATAACTATCTGTATGTGTTTTAGGCTCCAAAAATACTTCAAATTTATGTTCTACATTCCTGTGTCACTTGTGTGGGTCTGTGGAACTTGGATTTTTCACAGATCCAACTACCTGTGTGCTCCTTTTCTCAGTCATGATGCTCTGGCAGGTGTCCTGCATGCAGGGTTATTTGATATTTCTGCTGCAGTTCTATGCAAATGCTGAAGCCTGTACCTTGTCCTCTCTGCCTTTGTCTGTTTTAGCAGCAGCTTTCTGATTTCTTCAGCAAGCCTGGGGGTTTTCCCCACAGATGAAAGGCATTACAGATAAGGGGTGTGCAGGCTCAAGTGTGATAGTGGGAAGAGTACTAGATCTTAAATAGAACTGGCCATAGAAATGAAATGGAGTCGCATGCATTCTTTTGTTCTAAAATTTTTGAATTCATACTGGAATTTTGGATCCAGGCCATCCTTGAACATTAACAAAAGTTTGGATCAAGATCTGATTTTTTGACTTGTTTCTATAATAGGATTGGACTGGATGCCACATTTGTGAGCTCTGTCTTGTCTAAGCACTTTGATATTGGCCAAATACTTGGAAATTATCTTAAAAACTAAAAATAATTTCCTCTATAGTGAAATCCTCTGGTTAGAGACTTTCTTCAAAAGAGCTGCTCTGCTTACCACAACAGAATAAAAATGGCAATTGCATTAAAGAATATGTGTTAGAAATTTTGTAATTTGATTTACTATTTCAGATTTGCAGGTCATTATTAATGTTCTATAATAATACTTCACCTGGTTATAATACATATTAATTCCTTCATGTTTCTAAAGCCCTTTGAGAACCTAGTAAAGAACCGTTACAGCAGATCAAAGTGTTACTAAATTAGTTTAAAATTCCAGCTGTTTTCCTGGCAATAGATTTTGCTTAAAGTAAGAATGAATAGTAAAAGAAATACAACTTTTTCTAAAGTCAGTCTTTGCTGACAGCTTGATAAAAGTACCTTTCTTGGCATGCCATCCATCTCTTTTTCTTGGTGATAGTTAATTTTAGTTTGGATATTACTCCATTACTTTAATAATAAAAGTTCACTGAGACTGACACTTGTCTCATGAGGTAAACCTCCAACCTCCACTCCAGTAAAAAAAAAAAAAAAGTAAAGTAAAATACTCCTTTAGAGTCAGAAGAGTATTGTTCTGCAATGGGGGGGTGGGGTTTCATAAATGTTAGTGTAATGCTTAATAGTATCTGTCTTCTGTATTGAAATCATGCCTCTCTTGAGTAATGTGTTGGTCTATGAACCTCAGATGTATAAAAATAAAATCCTTAGTTCATTACCTTAAATCTGGCATTTTCTAGACGTAACATTCTGCATAGCTTGGTTTTGTTTTGTTTGAAACTGTACTATTTCTGTTACTATAGAACCCGTTGAAACCTAGGCTGTTAGCATGCTAATGTAACTAGTAAAAAGAAAACTAATTTCTACCTTTTTCTTAGGATGCATCTAAGACTTTTTTTAAACCTGAAAAAAAACACCAACTTTCAGTGCTATAAGGGCCCATGAGTTAAGCTGCATCCCTTTGAGCAACAAGGAAAAGAACCCCTGAAAGCATGTGGAAAATGTGTTTTAGGCTGCAACAATGAACTCCTTCAAAACAATGCTGTCACTATTTCAGCACTTTAAAGTGACACTGTGATTTTCAAATATTAATAAACATCCAGGGGGAGCTAGGGAGTAGCAATTTTGCTTTTTCTGGCAGTATGTAAGGAAATATGAATACAGGGAAAAGTAGTATAAATGACTAATTCTTGTTTTGGGGTTAGGGCTTTTTTTTACTAGGAACTTTTGATGAGAAACTGGTCAGCCATTCTGAGTGTGGTGGAAAGCCTCTCAAGGTCACTGCCAAGGACAAGAGAGTCAATTAGTATGCAGATCAGAGCCAAGGAGTTCAAAGGTATTGTTCCAATTCAATCACATTAGCCAGGCCAGTAATGAACAAACGGCATGACCCTAATCAGGGAGCCTGAACCAGTCATTGAAGGGAAGTCTGTGTGTCTGTGTATGCACTGGGGGGGGGAGGGATGACAGGAGGATGGGTTAGTGTGGCAAAAAGGATGTGGTTTCTTTTGTTGTTGTTGTGTTTTGGCTTTGGTTTGTGCTTTACTATTATTATTAATTTTAAAGGGACAGCAAGCCCAGTTTGCTTAATTAGCTACGAGTAATAGAAACTTATTTCTAGATCCCTGTGTTCTGAAATACAAAATAGCTTTTATTTTTAGATGAGAACTGAAACAGGCTCAAATAGACAGGTGGCTAGAGTATTTTAATAAAATACATTCAGTGATATGCTAAAGGATAGGCAGGAGGAGGAAGATAACCTTATGTAAAACACCAAACTAAATATTGCAATTGCAGCTTCTCTCACACTCAGCTACTTTCTTGAAGAAAGTCTACATGTAACGAAAATTCTGGGTGATTTTTTCCCCTTAGATGTAACAACAAGTAATCCACACTCTAGTTAATAATGGAAGGAATATTTATTTAGGAAAAAAAATACATCTTTAGCTCTTTCAGTCTGACAAATATTGCACCATGCATAATTAAGTTTTAGATATCCAAATTGCTAATTTGTTTCGTATGCTCAGCACAATACACACTGCACATTTTAGTATACTCAGTTTAGTATAACCAAGTATCATCATTCCATGTTATATTCACCTTACAAATACCCACTTTATTATAAGCTTATCAAATCTTTCTCTCTGCTGTTTTTTATGTATATGGATACATATTCAAATACTTTTATAGAAGTGCATACATACTGATGACAAATTAATAAAATGGCAGTGTATATCTGTACTCATTTATATATTCTAATGTCTGTATGTTTCTGTAAAATGTTTTTTTAATACATACTTGGGACTCCATTGAAATTTCTATGTAAATAATTTCCATGTAAAATCCTTTTTTTCTAAATTAACAATTGAATTAATAACAACTCAAAAGATAACATTTTTTTGTGTTTGAATAATAGAAATTGTAAACACATAGTTTCTGCATGTGGAAAGATAAAAAAACACCACAAGAAATCAATATTAGCTACTGAAAACGTCAATGGAACTTAAAATATATTCATGTGGTTTACCTACAAGTTATTGTTTTGTATTTATATATATACAATAACTTGTAAGTTTCCTTTACCTCTCTGGGTAACATTTGCTCAACAATTACTTGATCTGGAGCAGATTATCAAAGAAAGCTGCAGGCTTCATTGGGGAAACTGTTTGCAGAAATCATTTCATTTCCTTATAAATGAGTCATGAAAGGCAACCAAGATTTTAGGAAACAAGGGGAGGGGTGATTTTTTTTTTTTACTCTCTTCTCCTCTCTTCTTTACTGGGAAGGTAGTTCATCATATCTCACTAAAACGGAAGATGCATAACAGAAAAGAAACTATTCTAGGCTATGAAGCACCCTAGGGGTTCATGAATGTTGGGGGAGGAACACTGATTATACAATGCAGTAACATATTGAGACACTATTTCAGTTTTACACTTGGTATCAAGTAAATACAGGATATCTCACCCATGAAGGGTGATTATCTTTCATGAAGGGAGGAAATGAGTTATTAAGGTCTTTCTCAGGAGCAAAACAAGGATAAGAATCTTTATTAATGTAAGAAACAATCTGGGTCCCATCCCCCCCCTTCCTTTTTAGCAAAGATCTGTGTGTGTCGGGGGGGGTGTCTTTAAATTGTCTGTATCTCAGAATGGAACTCATATCAGTTTCAGCTGACACCACTACACTGCTTGAGAATATTGTTATAAAATGTTCTTATTGCCATTTTAATCTAGATCTCAATTAATAATATTTTTAAGTATGCAATGTTTATCTAGTCCTATAAAAACACTTGTAAAATATTTGATATTTTATTTGAGGATATGAAAAGATTGTTTAAGAATAAACATATACCAGCAGAGCAGAATTTTCACATGATTATTCAGATAGTCAGTGGGTCTTCTTTGATCATATTATTATGATGCTTCTGCTGGATTTTAGTCTAAGACAGGCGTATTTTTTTCTGTCTCTCTTTCTCCCTGTCTCTCTTTTTTTCCCCCCTAAACAAGGTCATAGATTTTTTTTTAAAGGAGGACTAGAAGTTCCAAGTACAAGATTAAGTAAGCTCTAACAGTGTTATAAAAGTAAGTGCTTTTTTCTATAATAAAAGGTGTTTAAAAGGTTTGCTACAGCTTTAAACAGAATTACAATTTACTTCTTTCAAGTGTCCAGGCCATAAATTCTTCTCAATTCCCTCTCTCTCTCCTTGTCGGAATTAATGAGATCAGATTTGATCAGGGCAGTGATGTGTTCAGAGCCAAATCACACAACAGCGCGTGTGCGGTAATGGAATTTGCATCTAATGCATACATAAATCAAACATCTTTCTGGACATTTTCATATGCATAATGTCATTTCATCCAGTTCTTTCTGTGCAGAGGGGGAGATTTTTCTCTCTGAGAGAATGACTTTCTTTAATGCTTTCATTTTATTTTCGCTGACTACAATCCCTGAGAATGCGCTCGGTTGGAGAATCTTTCGGGGCGCGGTTGACAGTTCCTTTTCCAAGAGGGGTCCTTCACATTTATCATGCCTCTTCCTCGGGGGCTTTGTTATGCAAATGTGGCTGAAATTGATAATTCCAAAGTGCTTCATTTCGGTTCCTTGGCGGTTGGAGATGGTAGATAAAAAGAAACTGACAAGACACACTGATTGCCCTCAATGCTTGTAACTCTCTTGCTAACAAGGCTCGATATTGTTAAAAATTCCTATTGTTATCAGGGTGGCAGTTCCATTATGCAGGCCTTGCAAATTTCTCATTTGAATATTAACCCTTTAATCACCCTGCTCCCCTCTCCCCAGCCCCAGATCCCTCGCTGTTGAATGGGTCAGAACAAAACCCAGCAAATTATTGCCCAATTATTAGTAGGAAGCGTGTGGTAGGGCTTTTTGTTTTGCTTTGTTTAGTTTTTTAAACTACCTCTATTAATCATTTCTCAATGAGAATTTTTTTGCCTTAAAAAAACCCCAACCTTTAACAAAACAGGTCTAGCAGAGACAGAGAGAATAGGGTTCTTTCAAGTTCGGTTTGGGAGGATATTTATATGGAAATATCTGTTTGCAGAAGTCAAGCTCAGTAGCTGCTGGAAAGGGGAGAAGTTTCATTATTTTTAACTTTTATGTACTTGCACTTTATGTTCTAACTTAGGTAGGCCTCAGGGAGGGAATACTGCGTGTTTATATACAATATTTACAGGAGACTCTTACCTGTCTGTCCTACTGGCTTCAATATCCCCATCTCTGGCTAGCCAACAACTAACTTCCAGCCTATAGGCAGGCGGCTAAAATAAAGGAGTGGAGAAAGAAAGAAACTTGAAAACTACAAGGACTTCTGGAGCTGTGTTTTTTTCTGCCTTGAAGGACACATGCTTATAACATTCCTTCCACAGTTAGGCTTTTCTTATATTAACAGATTTCTCTTACATACTGAGAAAATACTATTAAAAAGTCAGAAGGGACAGGCTGTTTCGGGGACCTTGGTGCCGCAGCTGCTATGGTTCACAGGAGCTTTCCTAGTATCTTCATGACCACTGCATCAGGCCTTGGAAATGACGTACAACTGGGCAATAGCAAGCTAAGGACTAGGTCACACTGCAAAAGAACACGACTGTCTGCTGATTTACTTATTGATTAATGAAATTGCAATGTCTGGAATTGCAAATATCCTTCTAAGACACCCATGTGTGTCTATCCATAGAAGGTGAATTCTTTCCCACTAAGCACATGCCTTCAAGGCTCATATTACAATTATAGGTTAATTTTAGTTTGTCATTTTTCTGAGGACACCTGGCATGGTTCCAGTCAAAGTAAATCTTACTGTGACAAAGGTAAGTATTGCAGATGCTACAGGGAGGAATTGGCACTGTAAAATGAAGCACAGTTCACTGCTTGCACCAGGCAGCTGCAACCATATAATATTTCTCTACAATTACGAAGAAGATGCATCTAAACCAGCTCATGTCAAAGGAACATCAAAGTTTTCCAGTTTCTTAGTTCTGAAATCTTACAGAGATATGTCTGCCAAATTATAGTAAATAAAAAAGTCACTTGCTCAACAGTAACCTCTTTTATATTGGACCAAGGATTTCTCTTCCTACCCCTATTATTATTGTAGGAACTCTTGGGAAGCTCATACTTCTTCCTTTCGCTTATAAGTGTGATGGCAGATTAAATCCATGGCAGGAAACAGTGATAATGCCCACCGTAGAGCCATGTGAGTCACAACAGCTCAGTTTCCCCTGTCGGTGCTTTTTCTTTCAATTATCTGAAAACACCCTGTTAATTTTTAATGCATTCATACCCTCATTCTGTTACCAAAACTGCTACCTTTTCCCCTGCTTCTCACTTCAGAAATAAATTGCACTAAACCTGGCTGCTGTAAACTCATTATGTGATTCTATCATTTATTCTGTCCATTAGAGTAACCAGTGTTAGTGCTTTTCCCCCCACTTGAGTCTGTCAAGTGCTGTTATTTATGCTCAATGGTATTAATATATCTAGTTGTATTGTGGTTTTGCACTCAAAATTGCTCGTACAATCTAAACTTGGCAATAGTGACTGCATCAGCTATCAATAATCAAAAAGTCTCATGCAACTTGTGAGTATTAATGAGTCAATAATTACATAAATATAATTAACGTCTTATGCTTGCTATAAAGAGTCAACAGTAGTGCCGATGGCTTTCTAAAGAGCCCCCTTTTCAGAATCAAAGAGTGTGCATATATTATGAAAAAGAGAATTAAAGATTTCACAGAGTGGTTTTGAGTGTTTCTTATTTTCAGTTACATTTTGAAATTACTTTGCTGTAACCTGTTAATTTAATGTTATCTGTTGTCTGTGTGTAGAAGAGGCCTTTAAAGTTGATTTTTCTTTCACTGCTTGATTCCTGTGGATTGATTTCACCAACAAAAGAATTTTCTGTTTTTCTGTAACCAGAAAACATGTTAGATAATTTGTGACCATAGAATTAGAGCAATACAGCTAAACTAATATATATGCAATGTCTTCATTATGCACAAGAGCAGGCACTCTTTACTTTGCAGCCCAAAACACACAAAGCACACATTAGAATGAAGAGGCTTGTGATGTCTCTTCATTGCAGAGTGTAAAGGTACATGAATGTCCTTGCTTGTTGGCATTTAATTTACCAGTTGCCTCTGTAGTGGAGCCTTGGCAGATTCAGCTTGAATCTGAAAGACAGGCTGTCATACTGAGAGTCTGCTGCCTACTGCTGAAATTGAGAGGCTTGGCAGATATGCAAACAGTAACTGGGTTTGAGTTGTTTTGATTACAAGTTAAACAGAAAGTCATTGGCAGGGCCAATATAAATCTGCTGAGGTTTTTTGGCAAAATCAGTAGAGGTATTTCTATAGATTCTACAGAATCCTGTAGCACCTTGATTTCACGTGAAAGAGTGTCCACCCCTGAACCCCTTCTGCAGATAAATGTGTCAGAGATGTGAGAGAACATGTTTAAGTCGATGAGAGCTTCCAGATTCAGAAACATAAAGCATGTTAAAGACATGCTATATCACGCCACCTTTGTACAGTTAAATTCTGGAACCTAATGTTTCATTCAGGTTCAAGTGAATATTTGGAGAACTAAAGCAAGGTGAGTTAGAAACAGCTGAAAGAGGAGAACAAAATAGTTTTTACTTCAAGTTCCAGATGAAAGAATTAGAAACAAGGATAGGAGCAGGTCTTGAACTCAGCTATGTTGGTCGAGATATCTCACCAATGTGTTGTTTTATGATATTAATCAAGATTCTTCTGAAGTTGCTCTCTTCCAGGCATACAGTGCTTTAACACTAGTCCAGAATTCTGTCTGCAACTTGCTTTTTTTCCTCCCCTTCTTCAATAACTACCCAAAATACCATATTTGACTAAATATTTAGACTTGATAAAATCCAAATGCTCATCCGAAATTTATTACCTTGCAGAGTTCATTTATCTCTCTGCCTAATCTACACTGAGTTGATAAAACTAACCCAAACTGACACTGTATAAGCAAAAAAAAGGAGCCTGTACTCTTTAATTAATATGTTTTTACAAAGCAACCTCTGCTTGATTCCAGCTTGGTGTTTTGAACACTAATACATCCTTTACTAAAACTGCCTTGCAATTTTAAAGCAAAACCACGTTAATTTCGGAGGGAGGGAAAAGAATACATGTAAATTGTCGCTCCTATTGTTTCTGGCTGGCTGGCTGTAGACACATTTCTGCAAGGCTGGCTAGCAACAATACATTGATTTACAGAGACAAGAATATCTCCACAACTGCAAGGGCTAAGACACCTTTATTTGAAAACTGAGAATGTGCAAAATGTGGCAAAGTTCTTGGAAAGAACCCAAATCTATGGAATCTTTTTTTTTTTTAATCTTTTTTCCCCCCCCTCCATTTTTTTCAGCTTCTTTTTCTATTACAGCTTTTTAGAAAAAAAAATATCAAAATATCCATGAGTTTGCATGTATGGATCATTCTAAATTTTAAAAGTTTAATTTGGACAAATTGATTAGAACATAAACATTTTTATTTAAATGCTTTTTATTACCAGATCTGGCAAACTGAAAAAGCACATTATTTTTCTTAGAGAATAGTTATTTTCTTTGGAAATTATTCCACTGATTTTTGCCTTCTCATACTGAATGTCCCTTTCCCTTTCACAAATGGAATAGAAGAGTTTATATGAGTGGGCCATATTGCACTCCGTGTAAAATGGATAACAACAGAATTTTAGGAACTTCATTTTCAGATGATCCAGGCTGAAAGATACACAGGCTTTTTGCCTCCTGTTGCTACTTTCTCTGTTCTATGTACTTCTCTTTTAAAAAGTGAATTTAGGAACCTTCAACAGTATGCTTCCCCAATATTGCAACCTAATGCAAATTTTTAGAGAATACTTACAAATGTCAAATCTCTCTGAAAGTGATATACTTTATTACTGTTCTTTCTTGTAATACAAACATTTCACCGCAGCATGGATCTTATTTTTCAAAATACACAGGATTTTGATATATGGACAACAGGAGAATATGTATTTTAGATATAATGACATAAGTGCTTAAAAGTTATTTCTGAGCTGATTTAACATGGAAAATCTCCAGGTAGATTAATTTTATAGGGTGCTTTTATGGGTGTAACATTTCAAGATGAGGAAGCCTTGCTTCCTGAAATGTAGTTTCAGGACATTTCATTCGCATCTCCATCTCCATTTTTTATTACTTTGAAGTTGAACTTTAATCTCATTTTTTCCTGATTTTTACTTAATTCCTGAGTGAAATAGCTGGGGATGTATTTTTGTGCTCATGTTCTGTTGCTGCCTCATAATTTACATTCCCAAGGGAAAAAAACCAAACATTATTATAGAGGTACTTATAAATAACTCTGCTTAGAAATTACAAGACGTATGACGCTGAAGATTTTACTGGGACAGGCAGCTATAGGAGGAGGTTGAGCACATGTCCTCCAAAAGCTTTCTTCCAAATGAGTTAATTCACAGCAGTAAGAGCAAACTGCCCTGAAACCAGTTGCTCTATTGTGGCAAAGGCAGAGCTCGAAACTGCAGTCCTTGCACATGAAATTCTTACAAGAGAAATATGACTGTATAAAGAAACACTAATATCTAACATTGCCAACAGGGGCTGTGTTGCATTAAAAGGAGAATGTGAGCTATATAGAAGAAATATGTTTAGAATTGTTTCTGTGTGATTCTTAACATGGATTCAGCACAAGCATCATATATGTGTATAGTGAATGTCTATGAACAAGAGTACACATTTGCATATTATGTCATATTTCTACATGTGAAACATACTTCAGAACGTATCCCAACTCCTTATGAAAAGTGGATTTTATGCATGTCTTAGGAATGCTTTATAAATCTCAGTACCTCAGCCATTTGGTTGGTAGTTTCAGATATATTTTAATTTGTTTGTACCATTGTATTCTGGCCTGATGACCTGTAAAATTTCTAAAAAGGAGGAACGTAATTTTAGACTTTCAGGAGTGCTGCTGCAGATATAGAAACAGAAGTATTTTAAATCAGAACATGTGTGTGTGTATCTTTGTGTCTGTGTGTATTTCCATGTTTGGAAATTCACAAACTAATACTTTCAGGCTATGCTCTTAGTTTTCATGTCTGAATTATATACCTTAAAAAATTAGTCTGTCTAATAGAAATGCTGAGAAACTCTCAACTGTTGTGATGTCTACTGTAATAAAGAAATTCTCTGGGAAAGAATGACAGAGATACAAAACACTAAAGAAAGATGATTTCCTCACTACCAATACGATTGAATAAATTAGATGTGCATAAGTTTCCGATGATTTATAGCACCTGAATCTTACAAAAAATGATTACATATGATGTTTCCTTAAAAACTGCAAAAATGCTGGTGCTTATTCACAGAATGGATAAAAGATTCAGGAGCTAAATTCAGGCTATTGGAGCTGTCTTGTAGAGATTGTCATATAATTTTATATAAATTATTTTCTGCAAATTTTCTTTGAAGACATTTTTCATTAGCCTAACTTGGATATGCTAGTTGTTAATTTGGAAAAAAGAATCCTTTCTTTTTTTCTCCTCTTGTCCTCCTCATTGTTAGCCTATTAGAGGAAGTGGCATTTTCTTGATTAAACATTTAATAACAATAATCTTCTGTATTTCCTCAAATTTTTAACTGTTTGCATGGTAACTGGACAATAAAGATTCCTAAAGGATAGTACAACAGGAATGGGAGAATTAAGAAATGTATTGGCTATGACAAGAGGAAGTAATTGCTTTTCCTCAAAGAATCAGATGTGGTATAGTTGCTTGAAAAACAATCTAAACAACATTTTGCTCACCATTGATTTTAAAAGCATTAAAATTAGTTTTTATGCAGCAATACTCATTAAGCTTTTATGTATACTGTGTGGGGTGAAAAGTTAAGAAGCAATAAAGCATTCTGCAGTAACATATACTTTGCCAGTTGTCAGAAAAATAAAATACATAGATTTGGAATGTTTGTTTCCTGTGGTATATTGTGATATTTGCCATGTTAATTACAATCCAAATAAAGCTATTTTATTTGTATATCTTGAACAGCTTTGTAGCTGTAGAAGACTAATACAACTGTTATTGAAAGTGTTGTACTTGGAGGTTGTGTGTTCATGCTGATGAGAAACAAGCATCAGCCAAATATATTCCAACTTGCATTTTTAAACTAAAGCTCCTCTTAGAAATTAGTGTTCCAAAATCTTATTGTAATTTTTAACCTCAATAAGCAGAATGAAAGTGGCATGTTGTGCAATTTTCTTGCGTAGTCATGTTAATATCTGTATTCATACACAAACTAGTTCCTCTAATTTCACTGAGTTAGTTAATGGTTTATTTAAAAAAAAAAAAGCCAGAATACAATAGCAAACTTATGCCCAAGGAAAGGAAACTTATTTGGTTATTACTCATAAGAGCATAACCTTTTATTTTTGTATCTCAAAAATAGAGGAGTATCTGTACAGTACAACGTGTCATCAGAGAGAATAATGCATATAAAACTGAACTCCTGTTATTGTGTTAAGGTGTGTTTGTGAATAAAAAATGGAATTTTGAAAAGTCAATTAAAATGCATTCAAATTCTCTAGTGCCAGAATTCTTTAATGTGAAAAATTTTGCTAGACAATTTGTCAGTATCACTGTAAGCACTGTGTTATGATCATAACTAGTTTCCTCCACCTATGACTGTTAGATGGCTCAGAAACATGTTATAGCTTCCTGTTCCAAAAGAGGAGGCTGCTTTTGAAAACATGGAGGTACTTATAAAGTAAATAAGCTTTAATTAAATATCATTGTCTAGCATTAATCTTTATAGCTCTGTTCCCTATGGAAATAAAAGTGGATATTCAATTTGTTTTGATTATGCATGAATTTTAACAGAAGCGTTGTTTGTGTATTGCTGTGTTCTTCAAGATAGGGGCACATTTGTGTCTGCATAAGCCATTAAGAAGAAGGATCCTCATTAATGTGAAATAGGAGTGACTTTTCTGCTGTGTATAAATAGATTGACATTTAGAAAAATTAAGCATTATTTTTAAGAATAAGCAACAATTCATATGTAGCAGGTATACCTTTCCCTTTCAGTCTGAAATCCCAGTTGTCTTCAGAGTTAGCTATGAAGTGAAATGCAAAGTGTTTCCATTGTTAAGTAGTTAATATTTTTTATACTTACTTATTTCATGGATCTTTGGTCCCACAAATCAAGATATACTCTTATCCTAAATCAAGGTCTGCATAGTGGGTCTCTATATAAACGAATGGGGTCAGGAGCACATACTTAAATTGGACTTTCACAGTATTTTGGAAAAAAACTCCAGTCAAAAGGGTCTCTTCATCCTCATGAAATTTCTTTGAACTTTACCAGCTTCACGTAGGAGAATTTCATGACAACCAGGCCATGAAGTCCAGGTTAGACAAGTCCACCAAATTCTAGCTCTTTCAAGGATACAGTGCCAAGGCACATCCCAGTTCATGAGACTCTTGCAACACTCATTAACGGGTCCTCTGTTTTTAGCAAAGGGAAGTTAATTCACTTTTGGTAAAAATACACCCTCTAGTGCTAATGGTGTCCCCTGTGCCAATTATTGCTGAGGGGAAAAGAAGGAAGAAAAGAGTGTTCTTTCCAACTCCTAAATACTAAAGAACAGATTATGCTCTGACCTCTAGCAGTGTAGTGAGGAAGGCAGCTTTAGTGATGAACAAGGATGTAGACGATAATCTCTACTATAATGAAGTTCTGCATGACATGGTTTGAGGTTGCTTGTTCTCAGTGCAATAAACTCTGTTGTTTGGGGGTTTTTTCTTTTTTTTTTTTTCTGTAGCTGTGCTGTAAGATGCACTTTACCACTGCAGTATGTCTATGCATTTGCAGGAATTGTCAGAAAGTGTTTAAATAATGTGTAATGGCGTGCTGCTCTTTCATCATCTTGGAAAGTGGTTCTCCCCTATGACAACCATTATATGCTCAGTGCTGAACCTCAGAAAACCCTTTTAATCCTTTCTAGTTTGCCCATATAGCTAGGCCAGTGCATACATTCAGCACAGAAGCATTATCCCAATTGGTGACATGACATTTAGTGCCGAAGCCTGAACAAGGCACACCAATACAGACCCTGGGAAACATCCACAACAGAGGCAGAACTGTGGGCAAATCCATCAGGGCAGAGAATAGCCTCAGAAATGGAATTCTCTGTGTCAGGGCAGAGACCCTATCAGTTCCTCTTGCAGCCAAATTTTCTACTCTGCAAACAATTTGGAATGAGAAGAATAAAGAAGAAAAGTGAAACAACAACTGAAATGAAGGACACAACAGAACATGTTTTTTTAAGGAGAAGAGAAATAGCATTCCTCTCATTCTTTCAGATAAAATTTGCTTTATGACTATAGGAAAAGAATAAGTTCTGCAAGACAGAATGCTTTTGGATGGCTTTTCCTGCCATTACACCACGTATCATCAAGATCCCAGACTCCATGTACAGTCAACAGAAAGGTATGGGGTGCAGGTTTTTAACGTTGGTATTTTGAATTACACTTCGGAAGCTCTACTTACTATGTAAAAATCTTGGACACTGCCAGAAGTTGGACAACAGTGGAAGTAGCGTCCTACTGGGTAAGCATTCCATGACTGCATTCCCCTCACAGTCTTTCCCTTTCTTCCACTTAACGGAACGTAGAAAGCTAGTGTTGCAGATGTTGGCTGTGCAGTGACTAGGTTGGGAGTGTCACAGCCACAGGGCACAAGCGTGCTCTCTACAGGTATGGGAAGAACTTCAAGACTAATTTTCAGAAGCTGAAGAGATCAAATCTAAAATTTCATCTGCACTTTCCAGGTTATAGAACTTCCCTGGATTAATCCTAACTTCACATCTAACAGCTGTGGTTGGATAAGATATATATAATCTTTTTCAACTACCCAATAATGCTTTTAGTAGTTGTAGTATGGGAGAATCCTTGTTAAACCTCACTGAGCTGTTTCAATGCTGTTAAAACTGTGCATCTGATTTATAGCTTTAGTCTTTAGCTATTGATTTTTGAAATCTTTTTTTTTCTTTTCTGTTGGCTGAAGATTCCCCTAGTATTAGGTTCCTATTATCTTTAGAGGCATGCCTAAACCATAATCAAGTTATCTTTTGCATTTCTCTAAGCTAAATAAATATTATTTATGTCTTTAACTCCAAATCCCGTTCTCCAGTCCCTTAGCTGCTCTGAAGTCTTTCTTGCTCAAAAGCATTTCCAACCCTTCCAGGACTAGTTGCACTGCTATTAAAAACACATGTAACTTCTCTATTTCTACTTTCTGTTCCCCGTTTATTCATCTAAAGATCAGGGTAGTCCTTTTAGCTATAACATCACACATTAAGTTCACGAGCAGCAGATGAAAGGAATTAGTGGACCTAGGAGTCAATTTTTAAAAGTTTACACCAAAGTGAATGCTGTTATAAAAGCCTTTAATGAGAATGAATCTGTGCAAAGATCACTGACGACACCTCTTCAGCATTTGTTTTACAGTAGAGATGGTTGCACATTAAATGTCTTTTGGCAAGGGACTTAAGTATTCTACTGGGAGCGATATAACATCTACTTTTTGGTACTCTGTTCCTTGAGAGATTATATTGTTTCCTACTTGAGAAAGTCTATCAAAACCTGCCCTTGCTCTGAAAATGCATGATTTTGTTAACACTCATTCTCAATCTTTCTAAACTTGCCAGTAAAATACATTTCAATAGGTTTGTTCAATGTGGTATGAACACAGACAAAAGGATAGCTAGTGGTGGCTAGGAAAAAAAAAAGAGTACAAATAGAAGCTGAAAGCTGCACTGAAAGCATTCTAATCTGAAACTCAAAATGTTGGTTATTTGCCATAATTCCTTCTCTAAATTATAACTAACTGGGTCTAGTACAGATGCTACTTCCCAGTGCAAGTGAAACTCTCTGAGGACTAGTGATAACTCAGTGAAAGTATATGGAGAAGTAGGTGAAAGAAGCACAGTCAAGAGGATGTGGTGAGAGGAAATAATGAAAGACCATAATAACATAGCAGGATACAGCAGAACATGTGGCAGACATACTGAGGACTGCATACATTTTATGTGTTGAATTACCTCCAAAGAGGTTCTTCAGGATTTAAAGCATAGAAAGAAAGTATATTGCAAAGCTCACAGGACCTAATTATGTGGGACAAATTAGTTTGCGACACCTTCATAATCTGTTTAAAGATGTGGGTGCAGTAGTAAGTTAACAAGCTGGTTATTATGAGTGAGTGTTTGAAATTCTGTTTGTGCCGCATGCAAAAGAGCTTATGTGCAATAAACAGAAAACTGCTGGAGGTTTTAATGCATACCTGAAACAGCGTAGTAGCATCAGGGAAATAAGACAAGACGAAAGAGTTCACAGTGGTTCATTAGGGCAAAATGAGTTGAAATACCTTTGAAGCAATCATTACAGAGCTATAGTTTAAGAAACAATAATCACCAAATTCTACATAGTCATAATCAAGCGCATTTTATGGCTTAGATGACTCATCTACTACTTCTAAATACCTCAATATATTTAAAAGATCACAGCAAAACTAAGATCTAAGAACAGCTAAAATAGACACCATACCTGCAATGGTAGCTTTCATTTGGGAACCAACTGACAGCAAAAGTGGACACAGGTAGCTTTCATTTGGGAACCAACTGACAGCAAAAGTGGACAATAAGCAAAAACAATGGCTTGTCTTTTGTGAGAAATTTCAGATGGATAGGGATAAAGGTGTCTATGGCACAGACATAGCGGGGACCCTCACAACACTGTTGGCCTTCTTGCCGTCAAGGAACGTGAAAGAGAGGTAAACCTATAATATGGTTGATATGTTTATTTCATGCAAAAGCAGAAAAAAAGAGCAGTGGTGTGATGGTTGCTTCAGAGAGCCAAAGTGAATGGTCTGCAGCCATCATGAAGAACCTGGGAAGGACACAATTCTACCTGAATCATAAGGAAATAATTGTGAAAGTGGTGAAGTGCGTTGCATGTACCTTTGGCAGTCCTTCAATGACTGGTTCCTGTTGGTAGTGGTAGATTGCCACCAATATTAATTTGTCAGCTAGTTCAAGTATTAGGATGCTGTATAATCCAGTCCCTCTGAGAAGGCATGCTAGGGATCAGTTTACATTAATTTTTCAGTGTTTATTCTACCCAACTTAACTTAAAGCAGAGATTGTTCTCCCTTTGTCAGTAAAGCATGGCAGAGTATTAATAGAATCATAGAATGGTTCAAGTTGGAAGATACCTTGAAGATATCTAATTCCAACCCCCTACCATGGGCAGGGACACCTCCCACTGGATCAGGTTACCCAAGGCCCCATCCAACCTGGCCTTGAACACTTCCAGGGATGGGTCATCCACAGCTTCCCTGGGAAACCTGTTCCAATGCCTCACCACTCTCATTGTGAAGAATTTCCTCCTTATGTCTAGTCTAAATCTGCTCCTCTTCAATTTATAGGCATTATTTTATTGCAAGGGAATACTAAAAATATGTCTCATCATACTATACTTAAATGTATAGGTGAGGGAAGCAGGGAGAAGATTGGTTAAGAAATATCAAATTAAGTTTCTTAGAGGTTGTATATTAGGGAATCTGACTCTTACCTTAAGCTAAAAAATTAATAATGACAAACTTTGAATCATTAGACCTTAGACCAGTGATAAAGCCTGTCATCTGCATGGAGCATTTAGTGAGCTTGAAGTTATCTTTAATTGTAGAAACTGTGAAAAATAGTTGAACATATCTGTTCTTATTGTGTCTATCTTTTTTTTTTAATTTTACACTACCTATTTTTATTGTTTCCTTTAATTCCTGTGCTTGAAGACATGACTGAAATGTTGTCACTCAGTAACTCTAAGAAATTTTTATCTACTGGGTCAATATGTTTAGCCAGTTTGATCTAAGACGTAAACAGTTTGCAATTCAGCCTGACACACTGTTCCATCTCCAGAAAAGCATAGACAGCATACTCTGAAGAAAAAGTTTCAAAAAATACAGGGACAAATCCCCAGCATGAGTCCCAGTCTGAACAGAAGCATGATAGTGAATATAGTCCTTTTTATAATTAAGACAATTTTCTCTTGAACAACAAATTATAGATTTGTGTGAAGCAGTTCTGTCCAAAGAAGAAAATATATCTTGGGAGGTGGACTGTAGTAATTTTTTTACCTACAATTTTTATTTTTTTAAAATATACAGTTGGTCATAATTACCTTGGAAGCAATTTGCATGGCATGTAACTATGTTCACCTGGTTCAGAAAAATGAGAACAAAATATTCTTTGTTCAGACAAACAAAATGTTAATCCTTGTTCTAGCTATAGATCCTCCTCACTGATCATTTGGTCCACCGTCACAGAAACACCTGTCAGCTTAAGAGGCATAATTTTAAGTTTTTTTTTAAAAATCTGGTTTTAAAATTAATGCTTATAGGGAATTTATTTGCACTGAAAATGAAAATAAGAGTTTCACTAGAGCTCTTAAACCTCTCACAGTGTCAATGTAACTGCACATTGTGCACTTGTAGTTGCAAGTATCAGCCTTTCTGTTGTGGGGTCTTGTACTGAGGATAGATTTAGTTTAAGACAGGCAGCTAGTATTTCTGCATTGCCGTATTTTCTCCAAAATTCTAAAATATGTCTAAAATATTTGGACATTTTTATCATGTGAGAACGCGCAAATTTATATATATTGAGTTGCTTGTCTTTTCTTTAATTTCTTAAAGTGGCCTTTGATAGGATGACAGTCTGGAAAGTTATTGCATGTTGAAATTTTTCATGTTAAAATAAAAAATACGAATTACATTGGATATAAAAAGGTGCATTTAATGAATTTGTGAAGCTCTGTGCAGCAGGATTTCCAAGAAGTCTCATAGCAATATGAATACAGCAGCCCAAATATACTTCAGGCAATTGCACAAGAAAGTAAATCAAAATGGAAGCCGGTTTTATTAGTGAATATTGAAAATAATGCTCTCTTGTGTAGAGAACACTAGTACATGTGAAAACCTATGTGCTTTTTACATAATATGCCTCTCTAGTTAACATATAACATAAAGTGTCACAGATCTTTTAGAACTTGGTTCACTATGAAAGAAACACAGCCATCTGTAGTGTGAAAGTTTATGACTCAATTGTCCACACCTTACAAAGTGATTCAGCAAAGACATATCTGGGCCGTGGAAACTTTTCCTTCCTTTATTCCATTAGTTCTTGATTTCAAAGAATAAAAAGATCTTTGAGATGCAGTATGCATTTTAACTCTTGCATATTAAGCCAGTGGGCAGGTCTAAGCATGTGCTTTTAAATCTTATTATTTTTGCTTCACAAGGCCATTTCCTGCTTCTGAGTCATATTCTGAATTTTAAAAGGTGGATTAATAAAATGTGAAAAATGGCAAGTCATTTTCAAAGTGATGTGTGTATGGATAGATTAGATTAGACAGAAATCTGGACAAACCATTGGAGAAATGTTGTTAGACAAAATGGGACTTCTGCAATTACTTCTAGTCCAGTTGTGACCCATTTTGTGAGGTTACGCAGTGCTATTTTTTTAGCTTTCTTTTTCTTCCAAATGCAAAACCGCTATGTAGTGCCCCTGTTAGTATCCCATCCTCATCTCCTCATATGAATTGTGTGTTAATGTCCAAAATTATTAAGTTTGATATTATGCATAACATTCCCTTTCTCTCCCTCTCTCCCTGTATATATAAAATACACAACTTCCCTTTGATGACAGGCCAGCCTAATTCAGTTTTACTTCCTATTTATTGCAGGCAAATAGCATTCATGTAGATAGGTTCAATAGAGCAGCTGATACACAGTTACTGCAAGGACTTCTCCATTTGCACTTTTTATTTGGTGTTCTTGCTAAGCCTGGCTGTGTGAAGAGTTTCCCGTTAGGAGTCCCCTCTTTTTTTGTTTGTTTTGGTTTTTTTTGTTCCTATTTATTTTTGATTGGGGCGTATCCACACCTGACATTGTGAACATCTGAGCTTCAGTAACTATAAGTCCCACTTCAAATCTCATTGAGTTATAACACTTCCTGACAGATATGGGCAACACTGTTATCTGCCCTCTGGAGAACTGGTAAATCTTTTTGCCCTTCATGATAGCTGCCAAGTAGAAGGAAGCTGAATGCACATCTAGGTTCACTTTCGAAATCACCTTGCTTCAGGAACATGCTATTTCTCTCATTTGATATTAAATCTTTGCCAGAATCCAACAGTTTCAGATGAGCCAATTTTCTGAGAGAGAAGAGCAAGAAAAAGTCAAAGGTATCCCTCTTTTTGGGGGGTTGTTTTTAATCTTGGCATTCTGTTCATGGAGAGAACTTTGTTGCCAACATGTCTGCTGCATCTCCAACTCTCACTCTCCAGGTTTCTTAAAATAGCTAAGAACACATAGTTTTGAAACCCAAAAACCACACTTACTGGGGAAAAAGGTCTGTATGAAGTTAAAAAAATAGATATTTATACTGTAAGCCCTGCAGCCTGGCTTCCTGCCCACGTTTGGGCATCTGTGCTGTCTCTGGATACCTCAACTGACACACGCATGCCAGATCCAAAGAGGAAGAAATAAAGAGCACTGCTGTTTCAATACTGAGCCGACGAACATAGTGCAGTATCTTTGAGAGGTGGGTTTTGCCACCATTACAGTCTGTTCATTATCACAGACCTCTAGAGGGTTGGGTTCAGTCTTTATTATCCAAAATTAAAGCTTCTGTCATAAGACTTGCTGTGACTTCAAGCAGAATTAATTCGTTCTTTTCATTCTCTTACTGCAAGTAGTCTGAAGAATGTTTTGAGGTGAATGTAATTCCAAGTGCTAATCCAAAAGAAGACATACAAGGCATGGCAAAAGACAGATTTGGTGTGTTAAATTGTCACATGAGTTCATGTATCTAGAATTGATACAGATCTCATGGAAACAGAAACAAAAGTTTCAGAAGGGATCGTAGTAATTGTTGAGGTCTAGGAACAGAAAGTAAATTCTCCTGAAGGAAGGAGATGGGTTTTGAGAAGGAAAAAAATCAAGTTGGAAGAGCAAATGCTGGCATAAGATTGAAGAGGAAAGGTAGGAGGGAGGGAAAAACATCTTGATACATATGATAAGCATCAGAAAAGCACAGGGAGTGTGCAGGGTTGAAAGAAGGGTAATTGAATTCAAGATCGAAGATGCACGCTATTTCATTGCTCTTAGCTGCGTCTGTCTTTTCTCTTAGAAATTTCCATAGATTTCACAAAGGATTTTATTTATGGTCAAAAGAGTTGAATATTCAGCAAGAAGTTCTTCACAGATGGAGGAGTATGACTAACCCTCTCACTGCCCTAACAGACAGTCCTGAAGCCCCAACAGCAAATGACTCTCTGTGCCAAAAAGATTTATATTGCTGCTTATCTTTGGCCCATTTGTTACTACCTGCAAACACTTGGCAAACAAGGCTTTTGGACTTCACAGGGTTTATNCTGTCTTCTCTCTTAGAAATTTCCAGATTTCACAAAGGATTTTATTTATGGTCAAAAGAGTTGAATATTCAGCAAGAAGTTCTTCACAGATGGAGGAGTATGACTAACCCTCTCACTGCCCTAACAGACAGTCCTGAAGCCCCAACAGCAAATGACTCTCTGTGCCAAAAAGATTTATATTGCTGCTTATCTTTGGCCCATTTGTTACTACCTGCAAACACTTGGCAAACAAGGCTTTTGGACTTCACAGGGTTTATGCAACACAGAACTGTAAAAGTGTAAAGAGCGTCAGCTCCTGAGATATTTTTATCTTCTCTGCAGGATTCAAGGGTATGCAAAGAGAAGTTAGCAGATTTACGGTACTGAGTTAGAAACCAGATCTGCCCTGGCTGAAGAGCTTGTTGAGGGTACAGTCGAGTTGGGTTGTGCCATCTGCTGAGAAAGGAAAGGCAAAGAAGAACTTTAACAGATGTTTGTTGAGTCCAATACTCATCTCTGATTGTTTGTGTCACAGTGGCAGATTACTGCCAAAGGAATGCATCCCCTATCTCTTAATAGACCTGACCTGGATGTTATGAAGTTGAACCTGCTGGAAACAAACCTTACGATGTACTGTTCATAAAACACCAATAATTCTACTAGAGAAATATTCTGAAATCAAAATGTTGAGTTCATCCTTGTTTCTTTTTATAACTAGTAGCAATATAACAGGTGGTAGCAGGGATATATCCCAGCTAATTCTATAAGTTGATTAGAACCTGAGCATGATTCTCCATATTATATTCAGGTTTTCCCTGAGTATGCTTAGTTTTGTTGGGTATGACATACTGCATGTGAGTCACTCATATTCCGCATGAGTCATATGTTGAAGTGTGAAAGCAATGCTGTATCTCTGCTGTTGTTACCCGTTGCTCAGCTGCTGCCACATAGCTCATTCCAATTGAGCTCACCTTCCCAGTTTAAACCAGCTTTCATGAGCAGTCTAAGCCCTTTAAATGTGATCCAAGGTGCTGACCAGTATATAAGTACCATGACTGCCATATGTACTTGCATTTGGGCTTGGAGTTACAAGCCTGTGGATTAGAATCTGCAAATGTTCTTCTGAAAGAAATGTAGAAGTATTGTAATGTGTCCAGAAAACCTGTAGGTGTCTTTAAAATTTATTTTAAAAAGGAAAATAGTTTAAGTAGTTTTTTATAATGCACACATCTGTAGCACTAGGTAGCTAGATTGTGTTTGATTTCCTCAAACACCCAGTATTGTAAGACTATAATGTTGTTGCGTGTTTGGTGGATTGTGCAAAGACCAGGTGAACCACAAGTTGTTCACACCTTTGAAGTCTGAAAAACACTGGTGCAGTCATACCTTGGAGGTCATTAGTCAAACATGAAACATCCATTGTGGACTGAGGTGGGTTTTTTATTGTTTGTTTGTTTTCCGCAGTGATTTAAAAATAAACCTTCAGTTTATAGGTGAGTGTCAAGAAGTTGCAGAATTGATTTTGGCAGCAGCCATGAAATTGTTTCCTGCTGTGACTGTGGTCATTGCTTAGAGCCCTTAGTTACTTGTGACATAAAAATTTTGTTCCTGTTATGTGCTAATTAATGCTTATGGATTAAATTTTTTTAACAAAGAATACCAAGTAAAGCACAGTTATACCTGTCATTTGTAAGTGACCAGTGATCAACCAACATTGTGGAGCTGAAAGAAATGATTTACCTAAAAAATTATTAGTGTTTATTCTTCCTGCAGAACCCCTTAATTCCAGTTACACATGTCAGCATATTATGACTGGGAGTAGTCAAATCCTAATGACTAAAATTTCATTTTTCTCTCTTTGCATGCTGTGTTTGAGAACTATAGGGTGGGAATAATTCCCTAGCTAATTTTTTTCAAATGGTAAACTCCATTGTTTGTGCACTCTCTCTCTGTTTCTTTCTGAATTTGTGTTTACATTAGTGACTTTCTCTTTCCTTATGTTTCTCTAAGAGAAAAAAATTGATTTTCTTCCCAGAGCCACTGTCCATTTCAAAGAACATAATATGAGTTGACAGCAGACAGATTTGATGCAAAAATATTTTTTTTTGCCCACTGATTTGATCAAAACATGGATTATTTTAAAAAAAGAAGGAATAAAAGGCAAGGTTAGTAGGAAACAAAATAGACAAAACCCCCTCACCATTCCATGTGGTTAAATAAGCTTGACACTGGAAAATATTTTTGCCATCATCATTGAAAGAAGAATTTGTTGAAACAATATTCAATAACTGAGATACAGGACTAATGTTAACATACTGCAGATACTGAACCAAATAGTATCTATTGATCTACCTGTTATTACGCTTGTTACTGAAATGCTCTATGTAAAGAAAAGGAAACCAGTTTCCAATTTAAGTCATTAATAGATTGGTTTTGAAATTTATGTTACACATGTCCAACAAATCAAGAATAAAAGCATGTGAAAGGCTGTGTAGTCTGTATTGAATTACTCATTGTTTCCACAGTAAAAGCCTTTAGCTAGAGATTGACCAAAGAATTTTAAATATCTCATTATATATATGTCATTGTTCAAAGTGTCCCTAAATGGGATTAAGCAATAGTCACTCAGGAGTTTCCTGCAATGTCTACCCCCCCTAGTCCCCCTTCCCCTCCTCACCTTAACTTAAATTAAGGCTAATGATACGTTTTTGGTGTAAGGTAAAAGAAGGATTTTCCTTGAATGAGTTTCCAACATTTTCAAATCTAATTTATTATAAGTACTTCTATCAAATGATTACTTATTTCATCTCATCGCCTTAGAGGATTTAACTCTAAAATACACATGTTTGATATGGACTTAATGACCATGTTATAAATGGAAACTGACTGCAGAGTTATTCACCTACAAATTTCTGTTTGTGCTCAGAATTAAAAATAATGCTAGGGATATTTTTCAAAGAATAATAGATTTTTTTTAAAGTACTGTTTTCCCCTTTGTGTGTCCTAGTTTGTCTTGGTTGCTGATTCTTCAATAAAAGGTAGCCTCATGGACTGCAGGGGAGAGGGATGAAAGAGGACAGCAGAAGGAACAGTGGAGAGAGGCTATTTTTGGATAAATGGCTACTTTTGAGTACTCACTCAATGACATGGCATTTTTTTAAACATAAGACTTATTTAAAAAAACCCAAACCCTTTCCTAATCCTATGTAAAAAGTACTTCCTTAACCATAGGCATAGTAGTACTCAATATCTTTATAAAGAGGGAAGAAGCAAATAGTTTTTGTTTCTCACCAAAAAAAAAAAGTTGGGATAATTAAGGTAGTGAACATATTGCGCTGCTATATTGGTTCAGTCACCTGATCTGTCTCTCCGATCACTATTTGCACGATATACATAGTTTTGATGGGCTTGTGATAGACTGCTGTCTGAAATTCTTTAATCTGGGTCTCCTGCTTGGCAGTGCAGCAGACTTTGCTATTTTGGGTTTTTGAAACAGAGCCATACTCTGGGAGGATAAGAGAGAGCTTCGGCTCTGTACTGACTCATCAGTATGAAGCAGAGCCAGGTAAACTTAAACCTGACAATGGTCCTGTTTGTGGTGCCACTGGTGTAGATGTGAAACAGAAGTTATCCTACTGAAATCCATGGCATTACACCTGCATGCAAGCCTGGATAGATCAGAGAATCAGGCCTGAATAGTTTCTGTTTAAGGGTACACTAAGAATAAAATAAGTATTTAAGCCTGCAAGAGGCATCTGGGGAAATATGACCTTCCTGAGACTTTGTTTCAGGTGGTCAAGCTGCTGAAGTCCACCCTGAGGACAGTCTATGTTGCCGAATCACGGAAGGCAGATGCTACTGAGTCTGTCTTTGGCCTGTCTAGAGGGAGAGAAATTCATTAGCCACTTAATCAAAACTCAAGTCTCCTTCTGATAGGAGGAAATACTTTGCCCTTTGCCCCCAGATCACAAAAGATAGTGAGGAAGACTAAATTTTATTAAAAATAAAATAAATAAAACACACATAAACACACAAAATCTTCTAATTTGTATGACGAATAGGAGTGTGATTAACAGCTGAAATGGAAAATACAACTTAATTTATTCAAATCTATATTATATATCTGTTACTTCCATTCTAACTTTGAGTCAAGTTGAATGTGGATTTCTTCTCATTAAACCTGGCTATACAGGTCGTGTATAACTCTTCAGAGCAAAGGCAGGACTGAAGAATGGGAGTGCAAAAGGGGGAAAATTCAGGGCAGAAGGGCCTTGACTTCATGGCCTTTCTAGCTGGGTCTGTAGACATTTCCTCAAAAGTTTTTTTTCCCATGTGACTTAAGAATGAAAACTGCCTAGCTGGCTTTCTATGCATGGCTTTGAAGAGGTGCACTGCTGAAAGTAGGTACCACTTAGGAGGTGGGAGCTACCAGTTTCCTATTGCTTTCATTTCAGGAGCTTAGCAGGTCTTTCCTCTTAACTGCAATTTTCTTTTTTCATCCAGGGCATTAAAAGAGTGTTTAAAAAAATTAACTTTGCTAGAATATTTTTCTTAGGAGATGAAGAATAAATCTGCAACTAAAAGGGCAAGTGGAGTCTGCAAGGTTTATACAAATATGCTGTCAACAAGAAGGACCTCTAAATCAGTCTGTACATGAAAATTAACTAAATAATATTTTCCTTACTTTAATTTGAGTTAGTCATGGCTATCTTCTGCTTGTATATACAAGGTGTATGAAGAACTTCTCTTCCTTTCAGGGACAAGGTACAACTGAAACTGAAATCATTGGAGCAGATCATTTCTTCAGGATTTACACTTGCTTTGGATCTGTCTCTGACATTCAGCTAGGGTGCATTTACTAGAAAATTGCTTTCTTCATAAAAATTATTTATGTTCCCCATTTCTGCTCTGCATTTTGCTGCATTCTGGGATGAACAAGACTATTCGTGGAGGTGCCCTGTTAGGTGACTCTTTGGCATAGCTTGTCTTTAACCTATGTTTGTCACCAAAGAAGAGTTTATCATCAAAGACTGCTTCTTGCTCCCATCAGAGAAGACTGTAAGCAATCAAACACTTCTTCTCCCCTATCTCTCTCTTAAATAGAAAACCAGAAAATTTGTTGCAAGATTTTTCCAACTGTTGTTACCAAACAGGAATTAAAGACTTTCAAAGGCTGTTCCTATAAGACCAGATTATTCAACACTCCTTTACACCTATAGTCTCCAGAGGTTTTCATTTGCAAGTTATAAAGAAAAGTATTAGATCCCAAGTCAGCTTACACAGATTGTTATCAAAACAAAAACAATAGGGGGAAAAAAACCAAACAAACCCAGCACAGATTTTTTTGCTGCATATCCTCCAATTCAACTGTGAATAAAAGTACTGATTTTTTTTTTGTTGGAGCCACAATTTTCAAGCTGAGAATCTTCAGGGCAACAGCCTTGTGTTTCTGAAAGTGCCTCCAAATAAATGGAAAGATTCACAGAGTTTGCAATGAATGTTTCTCAAAATTTGCATGAGAGTGTGTAATTTGCCTCTTGTTAATCATTATTTTCCTTCTTAAAATATTTCAGTCAAGTAACAGCAACAATAGCATGACGTTAGCTTTACATATTTGTTTACATTTAGTATTTATGTTACAGTCAAGTGCAGCAACTCTCCTCCAGGACTGATGTCTATTCACTGCCTCCAGTGCAAGTTGCTGAGTGCTTTTGTCCTGATCTGTTTCTTGTAGCAGAGCTACTCTCATGCTTGGTGTTCTCTGCTGGATGGGGCCACAGATTATCAATGTCTTGCAGCTCAGATCTGGAAGTAGACTTTATAGTAGCTGGTCCTCAAAGGCTGCACTGCAGCAATGATTTACATGTGTACTGCACAACACATCTAAGTTTAAGCTAATCTTTGCAGGATTAAGGTCCTGAAATTTAAGTGTCTAACTCATGCAGCATGAGTGGCAAATAATCTATATAACCAGTCCGTGAACAGCCTAACGGCTGAAAACTCTAGCTCCTAGCCTGTGAATGAAATAAACACAGAAAAAGATTGGCTTCAGTTCTCATAGAAAGATTCACTAATTATAAACAAGATGGAGGAAAAAAAGGACAGAGTGGTGATGAGAGTGAGGAGAAACAAATTCTTGGTAAATAGCCTCATTTGCTCAAATATTTCTTTGTTGTCAGAGTATAATTTAATTATGTGGCATTCAAAGTTATAGAAAGGCTATGCGACAGAAGATGATGTGTGCACATCAGTTCCAAGGGCAGAAAGAAACTGTGAAGAAATCATAGCCCTAATATAATATTTATAGGAGCTTTATTTCTAAGTAGGTAACAGTGTACAAATTCCTCAGGACCAAAGATGATGAGTAAAAGGAAGATATCATACAGGAAGACACTGTAGAAAACAACCTATCAGCTGCTACCCAGTGTGAGAGACCTCTGGAAGCTCCAGAGCCATTAACACAACCGCCTGGGGAGTTTGACAAGGAAAAAGATTCTGACACTGGAATAACATCTGCCAGCGCTTGGCATCTGTGGCCTGTGGTGGCCAGCCATCCTCCCTAGGTACAAACTCTGCTGCTGGAAAAAGGAGGAAAAGGTAGCAGAGAGTTGTCTTTTTTTTTTTTTTCATACAAAGTGGTAATTTTCACAGTAATATAGAATCAGGACATGGAAATGCAAATATTTTTTGTTATTCATATTTGCAATTTCTATTCACAAAGAAAAAGCAAGCATCAAAATACATACTTGAAAAATATTCTAGGACGTTTGATTTTATGGGTATAACATAATGTGTGACAATAATTATTGAAACTGTATTTTTGTAGGTCCCAGGCTGCACCGAGCACACATGACCTGATGCCTTGCTACTACTAGTTGCCAATGTATAGGGTGAAAATTATTCTTACTTAAACAAAGTGTTTGTTTTTTATACACATTTTTTTCCTGTTTGAAGTCAGATTTATAATGTGAACACCAGACACAAAAATCAGTAGTAAGAAAGAACTAAATCTGGCACTTCCTACGCAGACATCATCAGTATTTGGGAAACAGGCAGAACTAGACAAAATTTCCAATTTAAGAAATGGCTTTTCAGCAGATACTACAAATAGCTGCAGTTTGGACGTTGCCCCATATTCTGTAATGCTTCACTTACAAGGATACTCCAAATCCAGTGGAAATCTGAACACTTGGCAGTTGTAAATTTTCAATTTTTTTTTTTTGAAAGTATATTGTCTATTTGAAATCTTGGTCCAGCACTTAATTACAATGCCAAAGTTTTTCTCATAGTTTTTCTACTGCTACTGCATCAGGACAAATGAACTCCCTGAGGGATATTACTGGGTGTTTGTGCCTGAGATTTCTGATACCCAAGTGAAAGTCTAGGCTAGCAGGTCTAGTCCCTACAGACTTTTGATTGAACATGTACTTTCATAAGCTTTTTGGGTTAATATTTCTCATGAAAAAGAGTAAAAATGCTTGTAAATATCCTCTGAGTGGATCTGAAGTGTTTATTTGAACCCACATATGACCGTCTCTGCTACAATATTTGTCCATCTCTTGCCAGCACAGCAGTATATGGCCGAAAGAAGGAGAATGTGCAGTATTTGTCCTCACTTGAGCCAGTGTTCCCTCCACATCTCATGTTCGAAAAAAGACCCCCCCTACACTCCCAAATCATTTATCTTATTTGTTGATCTTATGACACTGAGAAGGCTCCCTGTGCATCATGGCTGCAGTTACTGTTAGGGTTGAACCACTGGTACTAGAAGTAAGAGTCCAGCCCTCAAGAACAGGAGGCTACAGCCTCTAGCATGTTGTTCCAGTCCACTGGCATCTTAAATAGACAGCGTTAGTTTTAGCATAAAATCCATATTCCTAACCTTATGGAGAGGGGAGGCAGATTCTGTTTTCTTCCTCCTTTTATTGAAAACACCAAGCAGCCTGATACAAAGTTCATGAGATTAAGGAATATTTTTCTGTTGGCGATTTGCCTCCACATCTGTGTTGTTTACCTGTGCCCTGCAAAGGGTACAGCTCACTCTAAAACAGCAAGAGGTAGTGAGAGAATAACCCTATCCTAAGAATAAACTGAATAATTTATTATTTAAATGAGATTTTGTGAGGTAAAATGATGAAACCAGCACAGCCCCCTTCTGAGTTTTAAACATTGTTTCTTCGAAGGCATAAATTTGCTTTGCAAAGGTTTCTTGATCTGCTGCAGACTGTATTCCTACTTATGCTACATGGTGACAAAACCTAAAGAGGGAGTCAGATGTGTGCTCTACGATACTTGAGAATTTAAGTTAAATCTGTAATTTTCCCCCTGCATTTCCTCAGAGAAATTAGCTATTCTATTCACTGCATAAATTTTCAGGTTTTGCTAGCACGACACTCAGGGTGTTGAATTTTTTATGACAAAAATGCTGTAATAATTGTTGAACAGATGTAAGTGTTGGAGAGTGGGCTCTGGCAGACCTCATGAAACCTCTATTAGCAATTTAACCCTATCGTTACTTGAATGAAATGGAAGTAGAAAAGGACAGAATTTTTAACTCTTTCGTTCAGATATGCACAAGGGGTTCCCAGGTAGGGTTCAATGACATTTAATTAGATATATTCACAATGAAAGAAGAAATCAAAGAAAAAAACCCAAAACGCTTAATGAACACTAACCCCATACTACAGCACTGTTAAGACTTTCAACTGCAATGTGTGGAAATAAGAACTATTCTGGATGGAGATATCCCAGTCCAGTGGTCTGTGCTGTCTGAAACGTTCATAGAATCCTCCAGTTTTAGGTCAATGTCTGTAATAATACCTCCCCATCACTGCAGCTGAGTTAATAAATGATAACAAGACGTAAACTTTATGTCCAAGATTGTCTGGGAACTGTTGCAGATTCTTCTAAATAAAAGAATGGAATTAAAAGAAAATCGCAGTATAGTCACAGTTATTCCAGAGTAACTAACAGAACTCCCTGTGGTATCTCCTCTACAGATAGATGATGTCAAAAGAAGACTTGTCTATAGGTTTGTATCCAAAACAGAGATTTTACGTGCTTGCATGTAGAAATACAGACATGCAAACAATCACTGATACAGACATTTCCATGAACACATCCATTTCTAAAAATATGCACACACTTCAGGCTAGTATCAGTAAAGAATTCTTATCTTGAAATAACTACTATTGTTTGATATGACAGTAATTAGTAAACTTTTACTTATAGAGTCCTAGGACCAAGTTGTCTATGTGCTTGGTGGGGACAGCCAGACCTACCTATAACTGCACCACATATGGGCAACGTAAAAGCATAGGATTGCTTTGAAATATTTTGTTATATGCACATATTATAAGTTAGCGGATTGGTTTGGCATGATGAATCCTAATTTTCTATTGCAATTCCAGTTAGGAAAGGAGCTTAAAACAAGAATAACATGTTAAAATCTAGAACAGAGATAAAGATGTAGAAATCTCTCCTGAGGGATGCTAACTATCTCAGGAATTAAGCTACTTTTCTCCTTTTTGGCTTGAGTGTACAAAAGGCTAAAACCTGTGGGATTTGTGTGTGTGTGTGTTAATATATATAAAATCTATGTGTGCGCCTGCTCGAGTTGCTTTTTTTTTCAAATGTCCCTGTGGTGCTGAGTGAGGTATGGGAAACTTCAGTGCAGTGGTTCAGAAGTTTTGTGGATAAAACCAGGCAAATTATACTCTGGCTCTAATTTATGACACACATGATAGCATACACCTACATGGCAAGATAATAAAAACCTGCAAATATATAAATTTGTGTATGTCTTAGATGTGCTACCTAAGGCATCCCTGAAATAGAAACGTTTTCAAAGTCTGAAACACCTGGCTATTTCTTTATGCCCATTTACCAAACCAGCTATTGTAATGCGTATAAATAGAGGGATTTCCATTGCTTTTACACTTTCAGAAACATATTCAAACATTTGTAGGTGGACTGCTTCAGAGATAGACTTTCACAGCCATTTCCTGTGTATGGCTTATTTGCAATCAAGCATTTTTTCTGATTGTTTTTTTTTTCTTTTTTTTTCCCTATGCTGTGTTCTCAGAGCCTTACAAGTAAAACCATCTAAAATAGGAGCAATATCTAGCAAAAACTGCAGCAGAAAGTAGTCTAGACAAAAGTTTACTAGTGTATTTGATAGTTTTCAACTTACCTGCTGCCTATTATCTATATAAGTATATATTTGTTGGAGAGATACTGTTCTCAACCCTAGAGCAAAGCATATCTAGTTATACTTTTTTTTTTCAAACTTAATGAGAGACTTGCTGTATCTCGTGAGGTGCTCAGAATAGAAATGGGGACTGTCTTTAGGGTTTTATTCTCTAATGCTGATATGATGATGTCATAATTTAAGAAAGAAAATATGGAAGACTTGTTCACAGCTCAGTTCCACCTCCCTCAAAATAAATTCCAAACTCAAAAATGTGACTTGTGACATTACAAGACATCCTGTGACTTTTGCAAATTTGAGTGGTCAGATCTCCTTTGAAAGGGCTCATTCAGTTTGTTATCGGTTTGTCAGCCAGTAATGAAATCTGGCCTTATTTCACAAGCTTTGAAATATCTCTATCTCAGAATCTTTGCACATGTTACTGTTATTTACAGTATTTGTTTAAGCAGGAAGAATATTAAGGAAAGCATGAGCTGTCTGAAGAATGGACTTACAAATTTTAATTCAGTGCTTCTAAGTGTATGTTTTCAGTACATTTCCTGCAGTTTCCTGGCCCCAGCATAGTTTAGCAGTTTGATGAAAGTGCATTGGGCATTGAGTTAAACATACATAATGTTGCTTACATGTGCATTCCAGCTGTGTAAAAAGGAAACATCTTCAGTAACCATTCTGTGACACTGGCATCAGGAATTATTGCCTTTTAGAAGCCTACACGTGAATGTTTTTATTGCTTTGTGCTGCATTCGAAGAGTCAGCAGGAGTTAACTTTACAGATAATTTCTAATTATTCTTGTTTCCAATAATCAAATATTTAAGGAATGGATATTAATAGAAAAGAGCTAAAAACCCCCAACCATCCTCTGATAGTTCTTGCCTGTATTAAAGTCACCTAAGATCACAGTTGGAAACTGATAGTCTAGAAGGAAGCTCAGGAGCAAATGTACGATGAGCCATTGTGGCAAGGGTTGTACGAAGACAGTAGAGAAAAGATGCTGTTGTATGAGCTTGACAAAAATGAAAAAAATACTTGTTTTTGCTCAAAACAACAGTGTCACTGACATACAAAGTCAAAACACTACCTCATACTTCCTAAAGAGGTGTCCAGATCATTTCTCTTCCATCAAGTGCAGTACTTTACTTGGACATCTTGATGCTGAAGGAGCTGTTTGTGCTGTGTTGGCACTCTGGAAATAAACCTTTAGTTAACAGCATTGTGAAGCCATGGTCAGCATACTCTCTGTAAGGGAGGGCATAGGAACGTGTTAGCAAATATAGGCAACAATGAACTGGAAGCTTTTCACCCAGTGACAGTGAAACCTGGAAGCTCATTAAGCGAGTGAGAGGAATGCATATGTGGGTGACCATCAAGCGCTCTAAGTAGCAAAATCCAATGTCTTATGTACTTACAAGGTGGAAGTCAAAGTGAAGCAGCTCTTTTCCTTCTCTGAAAATCCTGTATGCCCCTTGCTCGAGGACCGAAGGAAAGGAAATAGAGCATAATGTGTTCCCGAGACCAGGTCATTACAAAGCTGTAGATTAGAAACTGTAAAAATAAGAGTCCTAAGGAAATGGCACTTAAGTTAATGAAAATTAGAAGACTCTTGTCATAAGTCATAGAATTAATCTACAGAAAAAGTTCAAACTTCATTTTAATCATGTCATCTTCGTATAAGGGTTGACTGAGTGGTTAATGCAGAAAACGAATATATTCCCAGAATTTCAGCTGTAATTCAGTCCAGTCTAACTGGAAAGCGTGTTGAAAAAGTTTAGTTACTGATTTTCAGTGCTTATATTTGCCCTACAGGAAAAAAATCAAAGTGGGATTCTTGTTTTCTAAAAAACAGTGGGGAAAAAAGAAAAGTTAAAAACAAGCCCAGGCCTCAGACAACATTCCTAATGAAGTCATATGCATGATTAAAGCATGGTATGGGGAAAATCTTAAGATCAAATCCTTTTTCCTGAGACTTTTGTTTCAGTGCGTCTACATGAGTTTTATTGACAGATACAACATTTGCATTGATATTTGTACTGATATGCAAAGGAAAGGGCATGTCAGTAAAATTCATCGATTTTTGGTTTGGGATCCTAAAATTTTCCTTTTTCTTTTTCTCACATTTGGGAAGTTTACCACCTTATTTATTTATCATGATTTGAAGGATCAGTTAGTTACAACTTTGTACTTTGGTTGTTCTTCCATCACCATTTCTTCTCAGCAGTCATTCACTGACTTCTTTTTGGACAAAATGCCATAGTTGGTATGGGCTCAAAGGTAAAAACGAGCTAATTTTTCTTCAGTGTATATGAATCATTCCTTACCTAAGCTCAGTGTAAATTTGGGGTCAGTTGCATTGTGTGTAAAGCTCTCTTTATACCGTTGGAGCGTGTCTGAATTAGAAGTTTATATTGCTGTAGTTACAACAGCACAACTTCACGAGTGCAAGAGTCAGTGTAATTAACGCTGGGGGCACAACAGCCCTATCGGCTTTCTTCATAATGAAGACTAAAGATGGAGCTTTCAAAAGTGCTGAAGTGACTTACGAGCATGACTCTTGTCGTATTGCAGGTCATAGATTCATTAATCACCCTTAAACCACGTCTACATAAAGATATTTTATCCCTACCAGCCAGAGTACTGTGGTCAAATGGCTTCATCCATAATACAGAAGTAAATCCATACTTTCCAATAAGAAACTATATATGAGCTTATTTTTATGGAACTTATCTGAAAAAAATATGCATCCATATAGCAGTTGTACCTCCTGAACTGAAACAGCACAAGCCTCCATGTGAACAAGCACTAGGGGATTTTAGTAATCGCACGCTTTGACTTTGTTGTTCCTTTTGCTAAACAGTCAAGGTTTTAGATCTGATCACATTTTGCTTGTGGTTTTTTTTTCAGAGGGATGAGGGAAGAATCTATTTAAAAAAATGGTGTCAGAAAGAACATCTAAAATCACGCAGCTTACTAGTTTCCTCTATGGATCAACATGAAATTGGCCATCTCTGTCCTGATCAGAAAATATCACTGGAGTTAAAGGGATTCTATATCAGATTTCAAGGAAAGTGAGAATTTTCACAAGGAGACCATTTTATTTCTACAGATTACTGTATTTCTGCTAGCAGTGTGGGAAAAGTAAGATTACGTGGCCTGTGTGTTTAATACAAAAAGTAGATTTGCTGATATAACTGTTATTTCCACTGTTTATATTCAACTGTACTTTAAAAAAACCATCATCAAAATTTACAGATAGTTAAGAGTGTACAAATCAGAACACTTATCTTCTTTTTATAGACTAAAATCAAAATATTCATCACATTTTTCTCAGCTACAGAATATTAGATTGCAGTGTCTGTAAGTAGCCTGGTTTTTTTTTTGAGAAAGGTAACCAAAATTAAATACTTATTCCAGATTTTCTAATCTTTTAAAAAATCCTCAGCAATCATTACTTGTCCTCCTGTATCAACCCTGTGCCATTCCTAAACATACACATGGCGATGGAGAGTAGCTCATATCACAATCAGATTCTTAATTAATTACCTTGTATCCTGCTATCTTAAAAATACAGGTCGAAAAATGGTATGTTAACCTTTTAATTTTTTTTAACCTAATGAAATAACCGACTTGTTTTGTGACCTGTAATTCTGAATCTGATTGAGTTTTCAATATACTGTAATTCACAGATTTTCTCCCCTCTAGCACTAGGTTTGTATCTGTCACATGGTTTTCAGTGTTCCTAATGAGCTGTTAACAAGCTGTCAATTACCTATGCAAATGAGGCAAGCAGTAATGGAGGGGTTGCTGCACCTAGAGTTAAAGTGTGTTACCTCAGATTGTTACGAAATAAATCATTTCAGTTTTAATAGCTGTCTGTGCCCATGTGGCTTGTGTCATGTAGGCACTTTTTCATTATATTATTTACCCAGCAATAAAATGCTGCAGGGGACTTTGGGGGTGATTAAAAAAGTTGAGGGGGAGGGGAATGCGCACAAGCAAGTTCATTCTTTTCTGGTTTGCACCTTCTGCTCTTCTTGGGTCGGGGCTACAAGCTGTCAGGTGCTCCCAGCCCTGTTGAAATCAATGACAAATCAGGAGTGTGAGCCTGCTCCTGCCAGAATATTTAACTAATACACTTGCTGAGATATTTAATGGAGCCTCACGAGTATCTAAAGTTAAAGAGAGAAACTAGGAGTTGAAATCTTAAATTTTGGAGAAAAAGATAGTTTTATATATGTAGTCTCTGCCTCTTAAGAACTTTCTGCAGAAAGGCCTGGCAGAAGAAATCTTGCACCTTTATTTGTGCTGTCCTTTTAAGGAAATCTTTCCCTCTTGCTAAAGTCAGTGAAATTTTGCCTTTAAATTGTCTTTCTCTTCGCTTTAGCTTGCAATTGATGCTTACTGTAAAACATTTTGTGATACTATGTATGAAGAATGTTATATAAAATGAAATTGCATTGTATTTATGACAGGCACTATAATAATGGTCTATCAGTGTTTCCATTGTAAACCTCTGTTGTTGAGGGCTTTAAAACTCACCCATAAAAATCCACTCAGGAATGCAGCATGGTTTACAAAGGATAAACAAATCCCTTTGGCTATTTTGAGTTAGAATAAGTGAAATTAAGAGTGGAAATTAGAGTTTTAGAGGTTTCCTCTCATTTTGGTGTTGGTATTTATGTGTAAATATATGTCTTTACATTTAAAAATATGAATCAGAAGAATTGTTTCCATTGTTTATGAATGTGTTATCAAAACCACCTAAAAAGTTAATAGATCACATTGTTTTTCTCCAGCCCATACCTAATCAAGGATGCTTGAAAAATATGGCAGGATCAGACCTAAACTCCTGAATTAGCATTGCTTTCAACAGGGCTAGGGGCACCTGACAGCTTGCAGCCCCAACTCAAGAAGAACAGAAGGTGCAAACCAGGAAAGAATGAACTTGCTCATGTGAATTTCCCCCCCTCTCGCCCCTGCCTTCAAATTTTTAATCACCCCTAAAATCCCCTGCAGCATTTTACTGCTGAGTAAATTTGCACACTCAGCTAACTCCGTTGAAAGGTCATTGGCATATGTACTTTTCTTCTGTCCTTCTGGCCATTATGTTTAAGGCTCAGGGACCTGAAACTGCGCACATTGAAGCCAAGAAGCCTGGGGTGAAGCAGATAGAAGTGTTCTGGTAGGAAGCCAGAAGGAAAGGAATTTGAGAGATACAATGACAAGAAAACCAGTAAATAGAAATGAATTAAATAAAAATCAAGAATGTCTTTTCTAATGGGATAAACCCCCCAAAAAAACAGTCTGTGAGGGAATTAGTAGGCTAAACCTTTCACTGATCAATCCTGATGGAAGCTTTCTGGTCAAAATGTCATTGGTAACTTTATTTTCTGCTCGTATGTACAATAATCCTTTTGTTCCATCTGCAAACACTAGGGGGTAAATTTTTAGCGCGATGCTTAGGGATTTAGCTGTAGGACTCCCATTAACGATAATGGGAATCATGTAGCTTGAGCACTCTGCATCGTGCTGAATATTTACCCCTCAGTTCAGAGCACTCTCTCATTGAATTTTTAATTATATTTACAGATAAATTCCATAACCAAATATCATCAGCTCTCAAGCAGATTGTTTTATTAAAAGGTGCAGATTTCCAACTTCATTTTGAGCTGCAATCCAACAGTGATTGGTTTAGCAGCTGAGTAATTTTTTTTAAGTGTCTATTTAATAATGCTTGATTTGTCAGCTTCAGAGCGTTTGTGAGACAATAAGTATTAGAAAGCATCCTACCTTGCATGCATGTGCTAGAGAAATGCAAAATGTGAATATTGTACTTTGTACTGAGCTTTCAAAAGGTGTGTCATGGTACAGCTTCTCTATAAACTGTTTCTGAGAAATAGTAATTCTGCATAAATCTGTGCTAAAAATCAGTGTAGTATACATTCAGTGTAATATAACAGAGGTGATACAGTTTTATTTGCATTTGTAAAAATAAATGATAGAAGTCGAAAATTTAGGCGATTAGCCCAAGGGTAAAGGGGTTAATGTGCGAAAGTGTATTAGAGTTCATGAGCCAAGACTCTGTGGCCCATACTCACATACTCACACCAAAACATAACAGTGGTATAAGCATGTATGGAAGAGATGGTATGTTATGGTTCTGCTTAGTTCCTCTCTGAGACATGCTTTCACTTGCTTTTGCAGCTTTAAATTCTGGAAGTAGCTAACACCAGCTCTGCTGTGACCCTGTGGAAGTGACCTGTGAAGTAAGAGTGATTCTGCCGGCTTTGTTGGTGTTTGTCTAGCTGTAGAGGTGCTCCTTGGTTTAAGGTATGAGCAAGATTCAAGTCCTTCAAAGTGTCTTGTAAAAGAATCTTAAAGTCTGCTCAGCTAATCATAGAAGGCTATGGTGTAGCTATTTTAATGGTGCAGGTGTTCAAGGGATCCCCAATCCTCAGCAAAAAGCAGAATTGTTAAGAATAAGGGTGGAAATTGTTACAGCTTTTTAGGGCCACTCATGACTTATATTTTTCACTTGCCACTATGGCTTGTGCTGAAGGACGAGACTGAAAAAGAGCAATCCCAAGATTGCACAAAGACATTTTTGACTGAGCCTTGTTGTCCCCTCCAGTTTCTTCCCAGATGATGATTAGTTGTCCTCAATTGAAATAACCATTTCAAATTGTGTGACCGTAAAAGATGTCTGCATAGGAAGATGTCTTTAATGATTTTTTGATTCTCTGTAAATGAACCCAAGACATCTATAAATATAAAGTTTCTGCCATCGATCTATACACAAGAACTCCCCTCATATGCAGCTGCATACCTTTGCTCCTTTAGGTAATGTGATGTTTTCTGTAAAGAGGATAACTGCATTCAAACAACTGACATGAGAGCAGGGACCCTCCCAGGTTATATTTATATTTAATGCATTAAATTCATACTACAACCACCAAAGTTCAGATAAAACATGTGCTGCTTCCTCACCCTTTCCTGTAATCTGCCAGTGCACAAAGCAATGAGGCAGTGCCTCCGTGTGCCACCAGAATTCATGTTTGCAGTCCAACAGTTCCCTCCCTACTGGAGCAGGACTGGTGGAACACCCATCTGTACATAAGTGAACACCCATCATGGCAACAGTCTTGAATCAGGATTGATTCTCTCAGTGGAAATCTCCATTATGGTTGACAGCCTGATATCAAATCAGAATATCCTTTTTAAAAAAAAAAAAAAAAAGTGATCAGTCTCTCTTCCCAATGCTGGTGATTGACAGTACAAGACAATGGGAGAACCTCCATAATATTTTCCTCAAGGAAACTTATTTTTTTGTATGCTAATCTTATATCTGAATATATACTGTAGTCCTAGTATTCATATGTCTGCCCTCAGTAATCATCAACCCATCTCTAATGTTTCTTTTGTTCAGAAAAGGTAAACTCTTCTCACTTTTCAGCAGCAGATTACACAAAGGGAGCTTTATGGTATATATTACACTCACAAAGCAGTTTTCTCCATCTTGCAATCACTTTAAAAAAAAAAACCAACTTTCTTCCTATCTCATCTTCCTTCCTGCATGAATATCTGAGATAATCAATGAAGTTCCTGTGTAGAGAATAAATTGAGCTCGAATGGCTCCTCTTAAACTGTACAATCAAAGAAAGAGGAGGTTTTTTGCTGATGATTTTGATATTCAGTTTAACTTTCTTCACCAGGCTGTCAGTCAGCCCAGTGAAAGCGAGGTCAATCTGACCACACTCTTCCTAAAGGATCCTCTTCTGAACTATCTACTTGAGTGTACATCTCCTGACAAATCAATGGCAGAGTTGAGAGGTATGTATTACACTTTACCCAGAAACCTGGGCGCTGATTGTTCTTTGCCAGGCATCTTATGTAGCCATTAGGTGAGTGCGGATTGGGCGTAAGACAGCGCCTTATGACAATAGTAATATTTAGCATGTACATCCCAGTGATGTAAATGCATGCTTGAAGTTGCAGGACAACAGAGGTGCAGGCATCTGTCCTACAACATGAAGAAATTCAGATCATAGTAGTTGTGGGGAGATATAGACTCACTCTCTCTCTCTCTCTCACACACACACACACACAAAAGCAACTGTTTCTGTGAAAGGATGATAAATGAATGACAATTTCAAAGCAAGATTCTGGAGTTGCCGATTCTGAAATCTGAGGATTTTTACAGGACAGGAGTTGGGAGGTAAAGCACTTAGCAAAATACAGGAACTTACATAGGCAAGAAACCTGCCCTTCCCTCTTTCAGTGTAATTTTGCATTTCTTTGCCAGGAGCACTTGCCACAAGCTCTGGGATAGAGGCTGTCACAATCCTATGAAGTTATAGCATGATGAGGCCACTGCAAAACAGCAACACATTATGTGTAATGAATGTGAATAATCCCCCCAAACATTCTTTAGCTAAATTATTCAGATCCAGCCAAATTTCTCAGGGTCAGCAATGGTTACTTCAAGCAATTTGGATCTGGCTTTATAACTACTGCCCTTAGACATTTATCAGTATGGGACATTCCTGCTCAAGATGAGAAGGAAACTGCAGAGGATGAACAAAACTGGAGTGCTGGAGAACTGATTAGCTTGAGNGCTGCAGAGGATGAACAAAACTCAAGGGGAGATCTGGAATGCTGGAGAACTGATTAGCTTGAGAACATTCCTTAAAATTCACATCTAGCGACACTGAACTTGTGCCTTGCACTTGGGCCTGAGAGGTTTCATTGGTGAATCAGATTCATCTGTTCATGGCCAAACCTTTGTCCCTTATCCTTCCCCTTTCCTCCCACAAGTTCTCTTCTGAGCTTCTCTGCATCCTGATGTGAAATGAAGTGGTATGTATGAGAATACGGATATTACATCCTGAGTAATAACCATTATGTTTCTCTCTATTAGCTCTCAATTCTTGGGAGTGCATTACTGCATTATTTCTTTTGTGCCAATGCTATTCCATCAAGACCAGTGCTAGCTTACTTAGTTGCATCAAAAATTTCTTCTAAAGTGGCCTAGATAATGTGTATATTATACAATGTGATTTTTAAACCAGCCTTGCAAATACATTCCAAAAACTTTGCAACTCCTCAGACAAATCCTGTTGTCTGTAATTTGTAATCATGAATGTTGATTAGCAAAAAACAAATAAAGGGGTGAGTTTTATACACATATAGAAGATCAAGTGAGTGAACACAATTCTTTAGGAAGCTTAGGAATGAGAATTTTCCTTTGACCCATAATATTGAAAGCCTTCCAATTGTCTTGTATAAGAAGAAACTAAGAAATTAAGAAATTAAATAATGTTGGAATTTTATATATTATGATACAAAAAAGTCAAAGAGTTAATTATGAATTGAAACATATTTTCACTTACTTTGAAGTAAAATTTTATCCAGATTTTTTTTCATCTAAATAAATGAATTAAAGTTTATTCCTTCAATTTTAAGAACATTATTTAATGTTACTTTTCTGTTTAATTAATGCAGTTTTAGACAGCTGAGAACACATTTTAAAATAATGCTGATATTTAGGAACATGTTAAAGTTTGCTTTTTTAAAAAAAAACAACCCCAAACTTTCTTATCATACTTATGTTCTTCTCTGGAAAAGTTGTCATTGCTAAAGTGCTTTTAAAATTCCTTTGTATCCCCTAGGAGCAGTGAATGATGACAATGTACATACACTTGTTTTTCTTTGCAATGTATAGTGTGTAGTCAAACTTTCCATGAATGGTAAGTAATATTCATTAATTTAAAAGATCTTAAGCTAAATATGAGGACTGTCCAATCCAAACTTTGTATGTGGCTGATCCGCCACTCACAAGCAGAAAAGGCATGGCTGTTCTGTTTCTCAGCTCAACTTGGACAGAAGTGTAGCACTCTCAGCTCTGCTTCTGGTGTCTATACTATTTTAGCTGGGTAAGGCTGTAGAACATTTCACATTCCTACAGAGTGAAAAGCCACCAGCACCTCACACAGCAGGACTGCTCTGTCCCAGCTGAAGTTGCCTTCCCTCCTTCCCTAGGTTGCCTTATGTTTTCTCTGTCCCCACAGGCAGTGTAATGGGCAGGTGCAGGAGTGGCTATGTTAAATATCACTGAAGAGAGGTCTCAGGCACTATTCCCTGCTGCTGGCTATACTCCACCCCTCAAGCCTAAGTGGGTAAATTTTAAGAAATTTCCTCTAGTCAAAGAGTCTTGAGCTCTCATTTTGACCACTCATCCAACCAAGTGATCCTTCATGTTGGGAAAATCTTTGTATTCAAAGGCAGAGCTCTCTTGCCTTTTCACACTGAATTTTCATGATATTTCTTTGTATACTGGCTGAAATGATGTTTCTTAGATATGTATGCAAGACAAAAGAGATAAGAGAGGTAGAAAGAGAGAGGAATGATGCTGGTAGAGAGAGGTGAAGAGCCTGAGAGATGCAGGATGTTTATCAGAAAGACCAAGCTGAAAGGCAAGTAAATCCAGTTAACAACTTGAAAACAGGTAGCCACATTAAAGGAAGTGGAAATAAAGTCAATTAGTGGCAGAAGGCATTAGTTGGGAGCGTCAGCTGCTGAACAGTTCCTAATTTGATATAGTCTAATCACATAGTTTGGCTATTTGATTACCAAACTGAGAGCCAAACACTATTCCTTCCAGGGCAATCACTTCAGAAAAGAGGATGGCTGTAATCATCATGAGATCTGATCCATTCCTTAATTGAAATTAGTTTTAAATAGCTGTAACACATGTGATGTAAAACGTAAGAAGCAAACAGTTGATGAGACCTGGTCTGAAACATAGCTGTTAGAGGAAGCTGAGGATGTCTGGACAAGGACTGGGGATTGGGCAAACCTATGAATGTGGTCTTGGAGGTTCACATGCACGTGTACCAAAAATGAGCCTATAGAGACATTTCCCTGTCTGCTATGCTCCTACTCCAACTCATTCTCTATTGACAATTGCTCCTGTTTGGATTAAATGGGTCAATAATGCCAGGAATCTGCTCATTTATCAGTAACTGGAGATGAACTAATACACATCCAAAGGTTGTATGTATCTTGTACACCTTCATAAGGGCCTGGGTAGCCCCTCTAGTGCTGTTTACTGTCTGGCATTCACAGGATGGCTAGGGGAAAGGCAGAGGAAACAGGAGACATTTATAGTGGTTTGGGGTTTTTTTCTGACAATCAATGTTTATTTCCTGAATCAGGGGTTGTATCCAGACTTAAGAAGCTATCATCCACAAATTTGTCTAATCTTTTCAAATTTATTAGTATTTTTGGCTTCTTATAATCATTTCATAGCAGAAAATTTGTACAGTTATGTATTCTGTGGAAAAAACATCTTACTCTGTTGCAAATGTTGTGCTACTGCATTTCATCAGGTGTCCCTTCCTTCTGGTACTGTGGGAAGAGAAGTAACCAACGCCTGTATGCTTCCACTGGGCTGTTTGTGACCTCTACACATCTCTGCCAAGTCCTCCTCAATTTTCTATCGTGCTTACAAAAGTGTGATTTTTTCACATATCCTTTGTCCTCAGCCATGCTGCCCTCCTTTCTACCTTTTCTAGCGTTTTCATATTTGATGATTGCGTCTAGGAACATAGTTCAATGATTTCATCCCTCTTCCACATTTGCCCATCCATTCACTGTGCTGAAGGAAGAGGAGGGGTGCCCAGTGGAAGAGGGCCTCTCCGGCAATTTTGCCGTTGCATTCCTGAAAGTATTTTGTTCAATCTGAAGCTTAAGGCTGGCCACAGCAAAAGCACTGTCGGTATCATAGGCAGTATTTCTGTTGCCTGGGATAAGAGACTGCAGTGTGTAACTTTTAAAGGATCTACTAGACATTACACTGTGCCTGTAATCATACGGGTCATGATTCAGCAAGAAGTTACCCATCTCTGTGCTGAGAAACAGGCTCAGAGAGTTCCTTAGATTTAGGTATGTTCTTAACTATTCTGCTAATTTCTTTTAAACCACTGGTGTGAAAGGTGCACCTGGGAGCAGAGAGGTGCTAAGGCTTTCATTCCTGCTTGCTGGCACTTATTTATAAGTGCGGACAATGCCAAACTTATACATTAAAGAAACAGAAAACCACCCTCCAAATGCCTCCATGTGAAAAGGAGCTGCTCTAGTTTGCACTGGAACTGAAAAGCAATCTAAGTTCTTTGCAGATAGGGATTAATATCGGCTGGGAACAAAAGAAAAAGTGAAAAAAAGTATCTGAGGCAATTTTTGCAATGAATTTCTTTTCTTAGGTTGATCTAGGGATCACCAGGATTGGGCTTTAGCACCAGCAACCTCGAGCAGACTGCAGTGGCTCTGCCTTTAATGCACTTCCACCTCTGTGTGTTATACAGTCATAATACTGAACACACAAGGCAGACAGCTGCCCTGAGGCGTTCTCCATAAAAACTTTCATATCACAACGGAACTGAATGTACCATTATAACACCACATCTCCTCATCTTCATGGTTAGAATTGTTCTGAAAACCAGGCAATGTCATGGAACTGCTATAATAGACACATCCAGAATATATGGGTGGGTGTATGAGTCGTCCCCAGTGATATATTTAAGTTGTTCATTCTACTGTACATAGAGCAGATTAACTATAATTAACATTGGTCAAAAGGTCTTTTTGCTTTATGTATTTTAAGAATGTATTACCCCAATTATCAGGAAGGAAAAAGGGAAAGTTTCTTTCTTAGTATCAGTTGATATAAGCTCCTCTAAGTAATTTCTATCACAACATGCATTCTTGCTCTCTGAGAAGCAAGGATATTTTCTATCTCCCTAAATCCCATAATTGTTTTATTGCTAAGTTAAAAAATGTAAATAATCATTCCCCTCCCCATAATAAATTAGATACAACTTGTCTAGTCTGAAAATGAACATTTCAATATCTTCAGACACACAATGACATCGTATCAATATTTAAAATCATTTTATGCATGTATTCCAGGTTGTCCAACTTCATTAAGGGCATTCATCAGCCCTCCAGCTACAGTGTATTCCCATTGGAGTTGTAGGCCTCAGGCCCTACCTAACAGAAATTTAAACTAACTTGCCTTTTTAATTCACATTATTCTCAAATATTCTCTTTTTTAAACCCCTGCTATGACTAAGGCATTTAGATCTGGATATGATTTTGTGCACATCAACATTTAACAGACAAAATCCCCATTTTTATTTCAGAACTTGAGCAAATGAAAATAATAATCTTTCCATTTTAATTTCCCTTCTCTTTCCCCATCTGTCCCTATTTCCTGGGTGTAACAATAACTGCATTTCTTTTAATGTTGTATGCTAAGTTAATAATTTGAAGATAGGTTGATAAGGATATGGTGTTGTTGAGGTTTTGTGTTTAAAAATTTACTAACATTTCAAACATATTTAGTTTCATTCTTTTTATCTCTTTCTCTCTTTCCAAAATAATAAAAAACCCCTCTTGATCTATTTTTCATACAATTGAGGATGCACAGCATGAATGCATATCCCTGCGAGTGGCATCAAACAGTGTTGTATTAGTATAAAACTTTTTTCCCCCACAAACAAAACAATCTTCCCATTGTTCTTGGTTTATGGGATGACTGTGGATCTGCTCTCCAAGATATTTAATGATCTTCAAAATACCCAGGTAAAACTCACACATTACACAGAAGAGAAAAGACAATTGTGATGAAACCCCTTCCTTTGCTACTGGCCAGACACTGTAGATTTGGTTGAAGACTCTGCTTTATCCTCCCAGATTTGTGTGGAGAGGGATGGAAGCATTTAGAAGTAGCCAAGTTAATATAATGTGTATCTGGGAATGGAATAAGCCTGGGAGATATATTGATGACTGAAAAAGTAAAAGTTGGTGCAATACATGTCAGTGCTGCTAGCTGCCATGTCCAAAATGTTCTGACCATGTCATAACTGCTATATAGCCAGAGATTTGACAAGCATGTATGGAGAGGTTATAAACAATTTGCCTCCAAAAAGGAAAGGTGAAAGGAAAAAACCCACCAGTAACTGCAGGACCAGCTTTTGGATCTTTTTTTTCCATAAATAGTATTTTTTAAACAACTGTACTTCTTTCAGTTCCCTTCTCTCTGCATTTCTCTTTCCTCCCTATCCCCTCCTTGTTTCAGTGTTCCTGCAGCCACTTTTTTGCTTATGTCACTCCAACCATCTCCCTTTCTTCACTTTGTTCCTCTAGCTTTCACAGCCCTCTGCATTGAAGATGTCTCTTAGTTATGACACACAATGCAGTGTCTCAAAGCAAGGGAAGTTCAACCTGTCTTTTTTATCTGGGGTTCCACTGGCAATGGTGCAACTAATCATCAACATTCAGCCTCCTATGACCAAAGTCTGCTGTCTGAAAACACTATTCAGCTCAAAGCAAGTGGAAATGAGTCAAGGTCATCTGTAAACTGTACCTTACTACCCCTAAGAAACTGCTTGAAATACTCCTACTGCAGCCCCAAAGTTCCACAGTGTTTGTTTGTTTGTTTAGAATCATAGAATCACCAGGTTGGAAGAGACCCACCGGATCATCGAGTCCAATCATTCCTATCAAACACTAAACCACACCCCTCAGCACCTCATCTACCCGTGCCTTAAACACCTCCAGGGAAGGTGAATCAACTGCCTCCCTGGGCAGCCTGTTCCAATGCCCAATGACCCTTTCTGTGAAAAACTTCCTCCTAATGTCTAGCCTAAATCTCTCCTGGTGGATCTTGAGGCCATTCCCTCTTGTCCTGTCCCCTGTCACTTGGGAGAAGAGGCCAGCTCTCTCTTCTCTACAACCTCCTTTCAGGTAGTTGTAGAGTGAGAGCAGTGAGGTCTCCTCTCAGCCTCCTCTTCTCCAGCCTAAACAACCCCAGCTCTNCTGTAGCTCTGCATAGGGTTGTTGTGCTCCAAGTGCAGGACCCGGCATTTGACCATGTTAAACCTCATGCCATTGGACTCTGCCCAGCGGTTCAACCTGTTCAGATCCCTTTGCAGATCCTCCCTACCCTCCAGCAGATTGACACTTCCAGCCAGCTTAGTGTCATCTGCAAACTTGCTAAGGGTACATCAGAGTTACTGCTTTAAAAGTCCCAAAGAAAATATCCCACTCTCCAGCCCTGAGGTGCACTGAGTCACTTTCACTCTTGTCCTAGTGGGATTTTATCATTATTGTGTTGGAGTCTAGTGAGCCAGGCATGCCCAGATATCTTCACTTACAGGCTTCACCTTGAGGGCAATGCTACAGAATAGTAGTTCTGCTGAAAAAAGTTGGAGCTTTTGGGGGTGTTTGTGAATCTACTGGCAGGTACACTTCTTCCTGGAGAACATGGCATGGTGTCATCCCTTCTTACACAGGCTCCACTTGGAGCCAGAACCTGTTCTCCCAATGCACTTCAAAGACAAGCTAATCCTAACATTCTCATTGTCAGCCAGGTTATATCTGAAAATGTTAAATAAACAGAAAAAAGAAACCAAAAAAATCTGGAAAAAGGGTGTTTGAGACAGTGAATGCCCATTATTGTTTAAGTAGATAAATAAGAAGGGTGAAAAGTCTGTTAAGTTTAGATCTCTGGGCACTATTGCATTGAGTTATATGAATAAGAATAATAAAAACAGGAGAAGAGAAAGGGTATGGGACATGTGAAACGATGACAGTAAGAAGTAGGATGTGAGAAGAGGACTTTGAAAACAGAGCTGGAAATGTAATCACCATCAGAGGGCATGAAGAGAGAAAAGCAACAGATAACGAGTAAGAGATCCAGGGAAAGGGCAAGCAAACAGTCAAAGAAAATCTATGGAGATAGATAAAAATTATGAATGGGAAACTTAAAGCAGTTTTTTATTTTGTAAAGTCCTGGAAGCTTGTGCATAACAAAAATGCACAGGATGTAAAAATTACTCTTTATTATTTATTACCTTTTTCTCATCCGGCAGGCTACACTGATGTAGCTACATGCAGGCCTTGGAAGAAGATGTTGCTGCTTAAGGTAGTAGTTTAGATAAAGAGGTCTATGCCTATATTATGAAAGGAGTTTGCTGGACTGATGAAGAAACCTTTTCCTCTCTGTCTTGGGTTTCATATCTGCCTCCTGCCAGGACAGGTATATCACACAAATGTAATACCTGTACATGTTGTTGATGAATGTCTCCCTCTGTGAGGCTGTGAGCATCATGGGGAGTAGCGTTTTGGGTCAGGCTTGCGTTACATTGGAAGATGTAGGCACATGGTGGGGAGGTTTCAGAGTGCCAGACTGTGCTGCATTTGGCTAAGGCCAGTGTTTTTGCTCTCTCATTATCAAAAATGCATAATTAATTCATAAATTTTTAAAGTGGAAGAATCATTGTTTAATGAACTTTTGTGATGAAAACAGAGCAGAGGAGAAAAGAAACGCTTTGAGCTCCTTACTCCCTAGACTTATGACCTGCATAACTCCAGTCATTGTGTTATTTAGACAACCTTCCTATTTAAATTTGTATGCTCCCACATGGTTGAGTTGCTACTTTTTTTATCCATGCAGCTGGGATTCTCTAAAGGAACACGATGGGTCAGGGTGAGGAGGGGGAGGTGAGGACAGTCATTTCCAAAATGCAATCGATATGCTTTTTCAGCTTTATGCTGGCTGCACTCATGCAGGTACAAGCTGACGGGAATCAGCAGCAGTAGCCATGCAAATGAGGTCAGAGTTGGTTCCTCTGTGGCTTTTTCATTTCTCTGAGTGCTCTGAAAATGTGGGTGTGCATGTTAAAACTGCCCTATGAGGCAGCTCTGACATGTGGGGCTGCCTGGCACGAACACAGCACATAATAACACAAAGTATTTGGCAGAGTTACAGGGCTAATCTTTACGTAACTGTTCCTGAACAACTTCTCTAGTACACTGAGCACAAACAAGCTTTCCATCAGCCTTCGGCTGCATGCAGATTGTTCTCATGTCACCTGCTTCTCTGCTGAGAAAATACTGGCTGTAGTCATGGCAAGGATAACCTTCTTAGGCATTCGTAACTGACTCTCCCTAAATTGCCTCTTTGTTTTCCAAGGATATTCATAAACTATAGGTACATTTGTCAAGTATATCCCCTTTTATAGAATTTTTCCTCTTTAGCACAGATGTACAAAGGAAATTATGTTGTGGATCAGAACAGCAGTTAGAAAACAGGGTCTGATTTTTCAGTAGTTTCTCTCTTGTTGACTGAAGTCATAGGAGGAGGGATGTCTGTTATTGTTAAGACACTGGTGTTGAACACTGGGGACCTGAAATTGGAATAATACTGTTTCATTTCTTCTACCCTTTGCCCCTCTTGTCAGATTTCAATGTAAGCTCCTTACAATTATAATTATATTACTGTTGTGTTGCCTGGTTCAATGGGGCTTGGTGTCCAGTAAGGCTTTTGTGCACGTCAACACCAAGGCACATACCAACAATAACAAAATCAAAGTAAGAAAGCAAAGAGTAGAGCTTCCCAAATACATTTGATCAGTGCTGGTAATAGGTCTCTTGCTCTTGCATAAGGGCAACCAGGAGAAAACTTTTTCTTTGTCAGGCAGAAGTTGTTTCTTTCTGTCTTCCCTGACCTCAAGTAACCACTATCCAACCAGAGGCATCCTGTACCACCTCCCACACCCTCAATGTTCTGTGATTTATGTGCTCTTTTCATTCAGTGTTGAATAGCCACAACACATGTGCTGCTGCACAGCAAAGCCATGTGGCAAATATATAAAAGTATGTACACTTCTGAATGTTGGAAGAGAACCCTAATTTTTTTGGCAGCAAAGTTGACTCTCCTAGTATCCTCCAAGTGAGGTCTGCAGCATTCCTTGGTCCCGCAGACGTAAACGCTCTCTGGATTTCTCCCGGTTTGGTGACAGGCTGCCAGTCTGTGTTTGTCCTTGGCAGCCACTCCAGGAGGGATAACACCTCTGCCTTGATTTTCAGGAAGGCTGAGTTCCCAGCTCTGGGCTCCTCTCACTGCCTCTTATGCTGCATAGGTCAAACTGGCGACCCTCTGGTGGTTCTCCCTTTAATCTTAACTCATGAGGAAATATTGCATACCAGGAGGGAGAAAAGGAAAAGGGGGTCGGCAGACCCAAACATTCCACAGTCACGAAGATTATTTCTAAATTCTGAGCTTTAAAAATAACTTTTTGTGGGGAGGGTGGAAAAGGGGGAGGTCTTTCTATTTATCTGATGAGACTTGAGTTTAGAATGTTCTGGGGACATGTTTCCAAGTTATCACCAACTATAGGGGCTAGAAAGCACACTCTCTTGTAAACTGAAAGCTACACCTCCTCTAGTCCTACGTGCTAAAGATCTGGAGCTTTAACCCTAACTAAATCACAACAAGGTCTTTAGAATCAGCCCATGCAAGATGTCTCACCAAGGAAAGAAAAATCGATACGAAATAGTTAACTGGTCCTGGGCAAGTGCAGCTGTTAAGGGAGCAGGCACTTAGACAAACAGGAAGGAGGAGAGGCATTTTCTGTGATGTGAACAAAGTTCATGCAGGCAAAAGTTAGAAGACAGGGTCACCATGGTCTTCTCCCAAGACCATCCTATTGCTCTAGTGGTATATTGATTCGTGGATCTTTGCTAAGTATACAGACCAGGTCAGAGATGTCCCTACAATTTTTTTTAGACCCTTAAAGGTATGGATTTTTTCTTCTCTCGACCACTTTTCTTCATCTCTCTTTCACTTTCAGTGGCTTTCAGGGCAGGAGGCGTTTAGTGTTATTTTAATAATTTTCTTCTTATTATTATTTTAATCATTTTCTTCCTTTTGTTTTACATAGTGTTCAATTTTTAAATCATTCATGAGTTTGCCTACAACGATAGATTTTTTTTACTTGCTTCCAAAAAGAAGTGTTGTTAAAAAAAAAAGAAACTGAAGTGCACCAGTAATTGTAAATTGTTCTGCGTAGTACATGACTAGAACTACAATCCTTTCCAAATGCAATGCTTCACTCCTTTTTTTTTTTTTTTTTTTTTTTTTTTTTTTTTTTTTTTTTTTTTTTTTTTNTCATTTTGGAAGTGAATAGGGTGCTCTGGGCACGGGCACTGCAGACCAATTTAGATTTCCTAGATTGCTTCAATAATCTGAAGAGTACTCCAGCCCTTTTTAACTATTTTGCACCACTTGCCTGCAAACCCATTCATTTTTTAGCTGAAGTGACTATACTTAGGGAAAACTCCACTGTTCATTTGAAATTGTTCATATCCATAGACTTCAAATTCCAATACAAAAACTTGGTACAACATTTTGCTGCAAGAATGTGTTAACACTTTATACCATGACATAATTGGTCAACATTTTTTTATGCGGTGCTCCTTGTTAACTGAGGCAGGGCCATGTTACCACTGACAATTTGCGGCAGGACGCTTTTCCATAATTAGGCAAACCAGTGTTTATGAGTTTTGGATTTTTTTTTCTCCTGTATTCAGCCTTAAGATTCAATTTCTTTTATGGCTTTTTAAACTACAGATCAAAATGTTTTAGCGATAGTTAAAACACCCAGAACCTTTATGGCCCATGTATTTTGTTTTCAGTTTCAGTAGAGTTGTATCACTAAAATCTCATAGACCATCAGTGACAGAGACAGGAAAGAGTAAAACAAAAGCAATTATAATTCTTTTCCTCCTTCCTGTTGCTCATGCTGAACCTACGTCATATAGGGTACAGTAGTTCCTGTACTTATACTATTGTATCTACATTGTCACTTGTTCTGTTCTTTGGGGAGTACTTCTATTTCAAACACCACCCAGAAGATAAAGCTCATAAGCTGTCCTGTGAGGATTTCATGCCCTAATTCCTCTGCCTGCCTTTACCTTACATAAGTAAAAAAAAAAGTTCTTAATTCATTTTTCTATAAAGGAATGTCTACACTTCTAAGAAATATGAGCATCTTGTTCCAGAGAGGCTCTATGCTGCCTTAACTAATTAAAGCTTAACAGTAGGGCAGTGTCATGCTATACTTTGCATTCTACCTAATGTCTTATTCAATCATGGTCTAGCATTAAAATTATTGGAAGGCAGCACAGTTTGCATTGATCTACTGCTGGCATAACTTTTTGCTAAATGAGTGCCCATCTTTCACAGCAGGCATTAAGAGGGCATGGAGGACACATGAACATGCTCTGGATTATGACCTCTGTGGTATTCCTGTGCTGCTTCTGGGGAAACAGCTGCTCTAAGGCTGGTTTTGCAGTGTCTCTCACAAGGAAGGGCTTTGATGATATTTTAGCAACTCTGTTGCTGAGACACTACAGCTAAGATCATGGGGTTTTTTCTGTCTTCCTATTTTTTTTTTATAGCAGTGCTGAGCACTACATATTTCTAGCCTCTAAGGTCAAATACTTGTGGCAAAAATGAAGGACTTTTTGGAGACTTGTATGGCATGACCCTAAGGACCAACCAGAACTCTGGTTACAGAAAATGTTCAAATTCAGTTCAAGCTTATTTTGCCATTTACTTAAGTAAAATTTTGCAGTTCTCAAGTGCTACTGAGAATTTTAATGAGAAAAAGAGTCTATATGAGTAGGTGATGGGCAGAAAAATATATTGTAGATAAAACAATGTTGTTGCCACTTAATAATTACCGATGGGGTCTGCCTAGGACACTCATGGGGTTTTTTTAGGAATCCTGCAGACATAGCATTAATTTGTCTGTAGCAAATACTTTCTTTTTTTAACTTAACTACATTTCTTTGGAAATTTAGTATTTCAGAGAATAAGGAGCTCTACAGGCAAGAGAGATGGAGAAACCTGAATTTGAGCTTAGGATTTCCTCCAATGATGGCTGTTTCCCCTGCGTGCCTGTCCCTTCCCTGTTGGGACGAGCATGATGTTCGCAAGGTGCTACTTTTGAATCAAATGTTAATTTGGCCCTAACCACTTAGAAAACCTAAATATTGCACAGCTGACAGTGTGGTATCTTTATCGACTTCTGACTCAGTGATTACGTTCTCTCTACTTATGTTCCCTAAAGTTAGGTACAATCTTTTCTTCACTTAAAGTCATCCTCATTTATTTGTTAAGTGCTTGCTCTGTTTCACCTCTGATTGATAGAGGTGATTTTCAGGAGTATGTCAAGAACTTACACCGTCTACAAAGAGTTTTGTGCTCTTTCAGAAAGAAAATCTCTAATGTATATTTACTAAAGATATATTGTTGCTGGTTTGCTACACTATCATGGTAGGAATAAAAGTGAGACAGAAGAATGATTTCATATAGTTTAATTGATTTTTGAAGAAGAAACCAAGAACTATTTTCTTACTTTCTGAAATAACACTCATAAAGTTAGATGCTGGGTAATAGTTTCTCAATCAATTCCTCATGTAAACATTAAGTCAATGTTATTGTTAAATTATATTTGCCACCCTTCTACTTTAAAGATCAACGACAGTTTCAGAAAACAAAACACAACATCATTCCCTTATGCATAGCTTTGCAGTACTCAATTTTCTTTTTATTTGCCTTTTAAAAAAAAAAAAANAAATTAAAAAAAAAAAAAAAAAAGAAGTAAGTTCATGGACATCAGTGAGGTATTGTGTTTAACTCCAAACTAAGAAAAGCATCTTTATAGGCCAGGGTTACCTTCAGCAAGTTATATGTAAAGGCTATATTTACTAATATAGTGATGTATTATCATTCATCCTTGTACCTGGCCAGCTAGTCATAGATCCATCCAAGCATAAGATACATTGTAGGAGTATTCCATTCTGCAAGATTAAATCTTCAGTTAAATGAATGTAGAGTGGTTTAGGGTACGTATGGCAAGCTACCCCACTGAGAATAAATTACAGAAAAAAAGGAGGAGGGGATGAACATGCCTTTTTAAGGCTATGTCTACAACATAGAGATAACTCTGCATTTCATACAGATTTCCTTGTACTTCTAAGCAATTATTATGTTGTTTGTTCTAACATAGTAAATGATAATAACTTCAGTCTATTCAGTAGAAATACATAACTGTAAATCTCAAATGCAAAATAAGAATCAGTCCTTGCTGCTAGAAATGTTCACATCTCCTAAAGTATCAGTAGATTCAAACTTATTAGGGATCAAGTGGAAACGTCAATATAAAAAAACAGAGGACAGAGTCTTCCACTTACTCAAGACTATACAGAAAGATAGAGGAACTACAGGAAATTAGTCAATTTTATTCACCTCTATGATGCTTGCTTTATTTTAACGTTTCTTCCTTTATCAAAATAGCCTCTCCAATTTCTGTTTTTTTCCCATACATGTTCTTTATCTGTAACCATCTCTCTGCCAGTTACAGGGTATCGGAACTGAATGAGAAAAAACTACTGGAGGGTGTGTAGACTTTGAGATGTTTTCCATGGGGGAATGGTTTCAATTATATTAGTTCCAACATGGAGTTCTCCATTGTCTCCATTCCTAGAGATATTCCAAATCTGACTTGACAAAATCCTGACCAATCAGCTCTGGTTGACTCTGTTTTGACTATAGGGTCAGATTAGATGATGGGCCACAAAGTTGGTGAAGGATCTAGAGGGGAAGTTGTATGAGGAATGGTTGAAGTCAGTTGAGAGGAGACTGAAGGGGAACCTCATAGCAGTTCAGTGTTTCCTCACAAGGGAAGGAGGAGGAGCTGATCTCTTCTCTCTGGTGACCAACAATAGGATCTGAGGGAATGCCAGGAAGATGTTCTGGGGGAAGTTTAGGCTGGATATTAGGAGAAGTTTCTTCTCTCAGAGGGTGGTAGAGCACTGGAAAAGGCTTCCCAGAGAAATAGTCATGACAGCAAGCCTAGCAATATCCAAGAAGCATTTGGACGATGCACTCAGAAAACATGGTGTAAATTTTATGGTTGTCCTATGCAGGGATAGGAGTTGAACTTGATGGTCCTTCTGATCCTGTCCAACTCAGGACATTCTGTGATCTCCAGAGGTCATTGCCAACCTAAACTATCCTGAGGCTCAGTGATTCTCAATGATGAGAGTGACAAAAATAAGTGATGATATAGAACGTCTTTCTTTGCTTTCATTTTGATAGGCAGTTTGCACAAAGTTTTTCCAACTAGCAAGTTCAATCACAACCAGATGTGATGGAAGAGATGACCATGTCTGAGTGACTCTAGACAGAATCAGTCCAATAAAAAGTAGGGAACTTATGATGTGAGAAGGAGATAGGACAGGCAGAGAACAAGTCCCAGGGAGGCAGGAGACAAGAAGAGTGACAGAAGGTAGAACTAAAAACCCAATCTGGGGAAAGGAAGCTGGATGCAGGGAGTTATTACCCATTGCCAAATTTTCCAGGCAATACTTGTCTACACAAAAATGGTTTGGGAATCATTGGTCCATGATACAAAGGCTTTGTCAGCTGAGCTGTACCAGAAGAAAAGCATATATTGGCAAAAGGAGTCTTATTTCTTTAACTACCTTTTTGAGTGACATAAGCCATGCCAGTAAAGGGATTCTTGCATCTATACAGAGGGTGTTGCTGGTGTATCTATATCAATTAAGGGTGTGATTTTTTCAAGCTTGTGAGTGAAACAGCTTTGTCAACAACACTTTGTAATTTAGACCTGGCTTGAGAGTTGTCCTGGCTCTCAAGCAACTGCAGAATGTTGAGGATTTTAAAGTGAACTCCTTTAATGTTGGCAACGTTAGTAAAGAACACAAACGCAGCATAGTAATTTTGAATAAATTTTTTTATTGTTATTCAGAGCACACAGAGTAGCTCTTTTTTGTTCAAAAAGGTAGTGACTGAATGAGCAAAAATAGCATCCTTGTAGCAGCTGTGTATCTTCATGGCAGGGCATCCACTGAAACATAGGCTTTCTTCATAATGAAAAGCCAAAAGGTTTCTGTTATGACCATACCCTAGCTAGAGAGGGGCTTGTGATATAGCTAGGCTGTCAAGCAGATCCATTGGAAGCTAAGTTTGCACTGGCACAAAAAGCTGACAAACTGATCCAACTTCCTGAACAAGATAAGTATAGGGCAAAAGTACTATTTTATAGATAAAGTGACATATACGTCAGGGAAGTTGCTGCCATAGCAGTGCTGGTTAGAAGAGGAAAGTGTGGGTTGCTTGCTCTTTGTCTTTCTTATTTTTTCATTTTTCTTCTTCATGATCTTAATCAGCATAGCAATGCCAGCAAAACTCAGCTGCCAGACTGGTCTATTTCTCTGTATAATATATTCTCATAAAAAAAAAATCAGCTGGTTTTGTGCAAATCTGGTCTTTGACACTAGAGATTCCTGTATTTGGACAGAACAATAGCTCTGATGTGGCCACAGTTGTAACTCCATGTACAGTGACATAACGCTGTTTAATATTAATAGGATGGTATCCCCAGGGAACAATCCTAAAATCCTGCCGATACTGAGGAGAAACAACTTACCTTCCTCTCTTCTTCTCATACTACCTCTGGAGTCTGTCTGATGCCCTGGTAAAATACTTCGACTCACTATACACGCAGAACGTGAACATGGCAAATAACAACAAACCATATAATGCCAGTTTGGTGAACTAAATTGGTTAGTGTGGGGCTCATACAAACACCAGTGTCTCTGCAAAGAAAGGAGGAGTAGTGTACATCTGAGACCAAGGAATATGAGTGGAAATTCTCCTTTTTTTTGGTCAACATTAGACTGATCTAACTGTCTCGCAAGACTGCCTAGTGCTGGCTTAAACCTAGATCATAAATTGATAAACCAAGTGCAAGAATGTCCACCCATGCTGAAATGTGCATTTATTTATCTGATTCTGATTATCAGTGCTGTTAGACTTGTCTGCAGTTGAAACTGTTTCTCAATGTGGATTGACTGGCACTCTCCCATCCCTCTGAAGGGATGTAGTTTATGAAAGTCACTTGCTGAGATAGCACAAACCCAATTCCAGGGAAAGGACTTCCTTTTGATATCAACATTACCAAGTCTGCCTCAGGCTCCTTGTCACTACGGTTATTTTGATCAGACAAGGCATTTTTCAGGCTTACAATCAACAGAAATGATTATCATACTGGTAAACCAGCAAAATAAAGACCAAGTTAAAAGCAGTATACTTGGAGCTCTTCAGCTGAGTAAGAAAATATTTCCTTGATCACACATGGAAGGAACTGTTTTCTTTAAGATGGTGTTCTTATTGTTTAACAGTGGACCATACACCAATTTCTGTCAGAGCATCAGTTGCAGAAAATAACAATGCTTTACCATGAAAAGTACTTTCCTTTTGTAAAGCTATTAGTTTCATCTTTTTCTGTAAACTGATAGACTGGTAGCTTTCAGATCAGTGAATACTCAGGCATTTTTTTAATTGCATGCAATACGTTGTTGCTACCTTGTGCATTATGTATGTAAAAATGACCCCTCTTAAATTTTAATTAGGAAAACTGATGTGTTTGGCTAAAAGTCCAAATAGGGAGACAAATCTGAACAAAAAATAGTTTGGAGAGTGAATGTTGGAAGGCTGTTTTCTTTGTGATTCGCAGAAAGAGCTTTCGTTGGGAATATTCAGACAGCTGCCCCATGGCAGGACAATATTTGGGAATGCTGAAAGTTGTACAGATATTAATACAAATCACTACACATCAGCAAATTTCTTCCTGAAAATAAACAGTCCATTGCGTATTATTAGTTGCTATGTGATATCCATGCATCTAATAACATCCAACAGAGGAAGAGAAAAAATTCCCTGAGTTTGATCAATTTATCTGTAATAGCAGTGGCTGAATTTTGTGGATACTATGCCTGCTATAGAGCAAAGGTTGGAGTACTTCTTACCTTTACCTGAGGAGCTCTTTTAACAGTACTTTGAGTGTCATAAATACTGTGCACAAGAATAGGAGTAACTAGTGAAAAGCTGAAGAAAGCAACCCACAATCTGAAATGGATGGGTGAATTATTAGACAAATACCTATGACAAATAAAAGCAAAATCCACTTGCAAATGATTTGTTAATCAAAATGAGCCGAATCCTTAACTGGTATGATTTGTAGCTAAGACTTTGTGAAGCTCTAACGGGCAAACAAACACTTGAAAGAAATGAAATACCATGGCTGATTTTAATTAGACCTTTTTTTACTATTAATGCACCCAGAGATATTAATTTGCTTCTCATTATGAGTGAATTAACTGAAAAAAATATCAGACCATGAAAAAAAATATTTTGAATTACAGACATGGGAACAGCCACAGTGAATGGGAACTTCTATTTGTTGTTTAGGTACTTTAAAACCTAACATCTATATTAGCTGTTACAGCAAAGATGTGTGGTTTCCAGGCACTCACAGCACCCTCAAAAGTCCATGAAAGGTATTCTTGACAATACTTTCCAAAGCCCTTTTTCTGTATCAGAGTTGGAAGGTTGTTGCTGAGCCATTTACTCAGGCAAAACCACTTGTTACCTACCCCTTCAGCCACATGCAGCCCAAACCAGCAATTCCAGGTTGTATTCATTGCCCAGTGTTTTTTTCCGCAAGGGTATAGCAAGAACTCTACAGAGGCTAGATGAAGATTATCAGCCTACTACATCTGTGTGATTCTTCTGATGGCTAGAAAGCTGGGTTCTCAAGTCTGGGAAACACTAGAAAGAGAGTTATTTCTAAACTGTCCTGAAATTTGAAGACTGCTACCTGGAATTCATATGCATTTGAATTCTTGTACTGGACTCTTAGAGGTATGCTAAAAGAGACCAAAAATGCCCTTAATATCAGCTTTAGGTGCCATTTAAACAAATATTTTCATTGTTGTCTTGCAAATGAGGTCTTCAGAAGTATAATTACTTCTTGGCTGTGAAAGAACTTCTATTCAGGTCAGGATGTTAGGATCCTAACACGCTCTTTCAAGTTTTATTGAATAGTATGTGAGTCACCATATTCTAGTCTTTAAGTCTGGCCATGAACCACTATAGAAGTGGAAACAAAATGGAATAAGTCTTACTATAACTTCTAATAAATTTATTTTTCACATTCTCTTCAGTTTCATTTAATCTGTGTTTGCCTGCTTGGCATATACCTCCACTGTTTTTTGAAGACATGGAGGCAGACTGCAGATAAGAGTATGCACAGTCTTTTTTTTTTTTCCTTTGTGTAGCTGTTAAGTAGTTACAGTCACAATATAAAGATGACAAGAAGTTCAAGACAAGATAAAGGACCCCAGTGTGATTGGACACTGAGGGGTACACCAGACTTCCTCATTTTTCTTGGTGCTTCTCTTTTTATTCTTTGATTAAAGTCTTTTTCCTTTACTTACATCCTCCATTAAGATGTCTCAGTGTCATTTAGGGTGTTAATTGAGAGGAGGTTTAAGCTCATCAAGGCGATTATAAGTGATAGTTAAAAATTTCTATATATGGCCTATGCTGGAATCAGCACAGTAGGATGCCATTTTTCTTTTATCTAACTGACATTGGTAATAATAGATGAAATTATTACTAAATCGCAGCTGCAGAGATGATATCATGATTTTTTGTGTAATCTTTGATGAAAAATTAATTTTTGAGAGGGATAATTTAAAATGATTTAAATAGTATTATACTGAAGTCCTTACTGGTAATTAACACCAATCTTGTCAGAAGTGAATCCACTTTTGCAGCTGTTTCTAAAGATACCTACAGTATTTGTAACTTTTCTGGGTGTGAAATTATAGTGTTTGGACTTTATTTTTACTGCATAAGGACCATTAAGAGAAAAGGATGTTAATAGAGAAGGCTTTGTTCTCCAATGGGGCAAAATTCTATTTTGCATTTGCAGTGTTTCTCTATGTGTGCATTTAATTAGCTATGCTCAGCATGTAAGCAGAGTTTTGTATATGCAAAGTAGACTTTACATGATATTTATATGTATGTATTCACATGCCAGTGTACACATAAATGTGTATATCTTTATGGGTTAGCTATATACATATACACAACTTTGTGAGGAGTTTAATTGGTCTAACAGATGGCTGATCAGAAATGCTTCTTCATCTTCATCAGTGACTCGTCTTTCTTTGCATCGACTTTCATCACAGTGGCAAAAAAGTGCTCTAACGAGAAACAGCTGAAAATAGATTTTTCTTTGGTACTTTCATCATGCATTAAATGACAGAAGTGGATTTTTTTTTGTCCTATATATAAAGACCTGCAGCAGAAGGTTAAAAAAGGAAATATAGTGAAATCTAAATAGAAAAATTTGAATGAGAATATGAGAGAGCCTCAGATTATTCCTCTTATCTTCATATTTTACTTTCTTCTTTTTTAAAGTACATGCTGATTTTTGACGAGATATATAGTCGTGGTTATTCACGCCAGCTACAGTACCTGCCAATCAGTTTCTCTTTTCCTTGAGTTGGGCGCAGAAAGGGGGAGGGAGGGACAAGAGTCAAAAGAAGACACAATGGCTTAGGGGACTTTTACTTTAGGTATTCATTAAAATACGAGTTGCATGGTCAGTTTCTGCTGTTTCTGCAATTCTATTATATTCAAATCAAAGTCTGGCTTCTGTAGGCTTTATAAAGGAAACAATTTTCCCTATAAACAAAGTGCAGGGTTCATGTAGGATTGGTTCACTTACAAGCAGATTCATGGGCTGAGTTTATGTACAGATAAGCGAATAATCTATCACATTTTTAATTTGAAAGAATGAGCTATTCAGTACTTTCTTTTGCCAGAGCTGAAGTCGTTTGCAAACAATTGCTTTTCCTCTCTGCATTCTAGCAGATACATCACTGTTATTGTACCATCTTCATAAATTTGTAAACTGAAGAATGCTCTGATGGAGGCAATTGGGAAAACCATGCAGCTGGCTGAGAGTCAAAGCAGAAGGAGAACTTGGGTATCTGATCTCTCTTTTCTCCAGCAGCAGACTGAAACCACTGTAAAAATATGGTTTACAAAGGAAAAAATATTAGTCTTTTCATTTTTAGAAATGCTTGAACTGAAAATGAGAGACTTCTATAGTTTCAGTGTAATAACCTGGCTACTTTTCTATGTAAAAACTATTTTTGATAGGCTTTCTGCTCATGAGTCAGAAATCTTCTCTTACACTCAATGCAGATGTAGAAGGACTGAGGTCCTTGACAAGTGAATGCAGAGCCCAGAGGAATATTTCTACTGCTACATGTGGTTAAGCCTAGGGTTGCCAGTAGAGGTTTTTCTCAGCAAAGAAGGAATAACAATAAAAGCAGCAGGATGCCTTGCATTTCAGAGGAAGACTAAAGTTCCTCAGTACTGACTGTTGGGATGTGTCAATCCAATGCAGATGTCTGAGAGATGAAAGGGAGATATTGGTGTAAACAAGATATTTCTGGACTATAAGGATGTGTAGGGAGCAATCACTATCTTACAAGTATAAGATACAGGAATAGGCAACTTCTAAATTCTATTAGAAGACTTTCCAAGAGACTGGGATTCAAGTATAAGTATACATGTCCATTATCTGGTTCTTCAGTTGCAGTGCTTTGGAATGGAGACAGAAAAGACATAAATAGGGCTGTAACATCAAAGTTCTGTCGTGGCTGACTGTGTGCTTAAAAGAGCAGCCAAAAGTGGTGCTGGAGTTTTCTCTTTCCACTAGAACAATTACTGTAAGATAAGGAGGATGTTTGTGTGCTGGGGGGAGAAAGGAAAGATGTTGGGAATAAGAACAGCTTAAGGTTTTCTGAGCCTTTCTGTTCAGATTGTGAACTCTTGTTTTCGGGCTTTGAAACCCTGATAGAAAGGGTACAGGTTTAGGAGGAGGTGATCTTGGCTCAGAAGGTCCAGCAGATGGTGTTGGCAAATGGCACTGTGGGCTCCTGCAGGGTGGTGCAACACTCTGGAGGTGGGTAGGGGAGCGACAAGGTTGTGGGAAGTAGCCGGTGGCAAATACACTCAAGATGGCTCCAGCAAGCAACCACAAACAGTTTGGTAGTGTGGAAAAGAAGCAGAGTATAGCACAGAGTAAATGAACTAGTGCTGCATGTACATCCCACTTCAGGACAATGCATGAGAGGTAAGGGTCAGTAGCTGGTGGAAATGAGCATAAAGCATTGCTGTCCTTTTCACCCTTGCCCTCTGCAGTGAAAACTTTTCTTAATGAAAACCTAAGGGTCTTAGATCCCAGGAAGGCTGCCACTAAATACTTCTATCTTAATGACTGGAGGCACTCTGTTCACTTTAATAATGGCGTAAATTCACAGGATTTCCAATGAAGACGGTGACACACCCTGATGAAACAAGGATAAGTGAGAGGCAGTCAGAGGACAGAACTGTCTCCCTTCTTTATGTTTCTCTCTTTTAATGTTAAAGGTAAGGGAAATAATCCAGGAAATTCATATTGACCACTTGTTTCTCAAAAGAGATTAGTAGCTTGGAAAAAGTAGCAGGCAGTTCTTTCACAATATTTTTTCACAGCTGTGTGCCTTTACCTGCTAAGCCTTACAAAACTGATTAACTTAGTTTTAGTTTGTGAGGCAGTTCACACAGGCAGGTTGAGCAGGGAGAGTGCAGGGAGGGCACAGTCTCCATGCTCAGGAGGCAAGTTCAGTTGGTGAGGGGGAGCCCAGCCATGGTACACACCCAGTGGGAGGCTTCATCCTCTGCACCTGCCAGAAGGAATGTGTCAGCCCAGACTGAGCTCCCAGGAAACCACGAAGCCATCCGGGTCTCAGACTGTAGGGAGTGCCACCAGCTTGCACAGCAAACAAAAGCAGAGGTAACAGTTGTATTAGGTGTGAGCAGGTGGAAGATCTCCTCAGCCTAGTTGTAAAGAGGAAGTAGATATGCAAGAGGAGCATCAGAGAGTCTGAGCAAGAGAGAAACTGGTGGAACCACACCCTGAACACTCTGAAATATGAATGTAAACAACCACAGGAAAAAAAAATCCTTCATCAAAAGGTTTCAGTATCCTCTCCCACGAGGATGAAGGCAGAGACTTAAAGAAATGTAGAGAGTGGGAGCAATTCCACCAGTGGGGCACTAAATGAACCTCCTCCTTGTCCATGCCTCCCCAGGTGCCTCTCCACAAAAAATACAAATCTCTAGCTGTGGAGAACCAATTGGAGGACAATGTGGGTGTTGATTCATCTACACCAGAGGATGAACAAAGGCCAGAATGACACACTCCCCATATTACTACAACTGCCACAAGGAAGGAAAGGTGAGTCAGAGTCGTAGGAGGCTCCCTTCTGAGGGGAACAGGAGGTCCAGGAACAGGTTGAGCAGACTCTACTTATAGGGAAGTCTGCTGCCTCCCAGGAGCTTGGGTTAGGGATATCACTAGGAAACTCCCGAGACTGGTAAGGCCATCAGACTACTACCCATTTCTTATGTTCCGTGTGGGAGGTAATGAAGCTGCAGTACATAGCCCAGGGGTGATTACAAGAGACTTCAGGGCCTTGGGACAGGTTACAAGGGCATCTGGGGCCTAGGTGATTTTTTTACTCCCTCTCCCAGTTGCAGGCTGTTCCATTGGAAGGAACAGATGCTTCCAGTCTATTAATACATGGCTTCATGGCTGGTATCACGGTAACAACTTCGGGGTTTTTGACAATGGGATGCCCTACCTGGCACCAGGCTTACAGGCATCACCAATCTGAATGATGCAGTTGTCACACCAGGAGGGGATGTCGTCCAGAGGGACCTATATGAGCTGGAGAAGTGGGCCTGTGTGAACCTCATGAGGTTCAATGAGGCCAGGTGCAAGGTCTTACACATGGTTGGGGTAATATGTAGTTTCAATACAGGACAGGAGATGACATGATTGAGAGCAGCCCTGCAGAGAAGGACTTGGAGGTGCTGATTGATGAGAAGCTCTACAGGAGCTGGCAATACACACTCACAACCCAGAAGGCCAACCGTATCCTGGGCTGCATCAAAAAGCTTGGCCATCATATTGAGGGAGGTGATTCTCTCCCTCTACGCCTTTCCTATGAGACCCTATCTGGAGTACTCTGTCCAATTCTGGAATCCCTAGCATAAGAAGGAAATGAAACTCTTGAAATGGGTCCAGAGGAGGGCTACAAAGATGATCAGAGGGCTGGAGCATCTTCCCTATGAGGACAGGTTGAGAAAGTTGGGGTTCAGGATAGAGAAAAGAAGGCTCTGAGAAGACCTGACAGTGGCCTTCCAGTATCTGAAGGGGGCCTACAAGAGGGCTGAGGAGGGACTTTGTAAAAAGTTGTATAGTGATAGGACTAGGGGCGATGGTTTTACATTGGAGAGGGGAAGATTTAGATTAGATGTTAGGAAGAAATTCTTCACCATGAGGGTGGTAAGGCACTGGAACATGTTGCCCAATAATGCTGTGGATGTTGTCTCCCTGGAAGTGTTCAAGGCCAGGTTGGATGGGGCCTTGAGCAGCCCTATCTAGTGGGAAGTATCCCTGCCCATGGCACGAGGTGTTGGAACTAAGTGATCTTTAAGTTCCATTCCAACCCAAACCATCCTATGATTCTGTGGTTCTACATATATTACAGGAAGATTTTCAACAACAGTGGAAACAAGCAAGAATGTCACTAGCTTCCTGCACATCTCAAAGGATCAGGATCCCTCTGGATATTTTTTTACTTTCTTTTCCTATCTCATCATGGCTGTCTTTTACTTCATAAGTGCATCATTTGAAGTAGTTGCTATGAGGTAAATGGCTATTAATTATTCAAGCCAGAAGACCTCAGGCTTCTGGCTGCAGATACAGAGAAGGTAGACAAACAGCACTCCTGACTGGTTGAATAGGGTGTCCTTATTGCAGTCCTTGAACTAGAGGCCATGCCAAACGTGCTGTGCCATTGCTTCCAAGATGGACAGATGGGGACCTTATAAAATAAGATAGGATGCTCCTTCCTTGCCAATGTCTAAACATACTGCCTCCTTACCTGTTGCAGGTGTTGATATAAAGGAGCAAGGTGACTCTCTTGCACATCATGCATAACATGCTCAGTTAAACAGAATATGAATTGTCACATATTTGCTGTTGTAAATCAGTGCCATAATTCTTCAGTGTACCCATAATTAAAAAGAAGGACTATTGGTTAAAAAAAACCCTTTAAAATCGAACTACTTGAGATCGTATCTCTATACATTAGGCAGAAGTTATGGGCTTTTTAAAAGAGTGATCTAAGGATAAACCAGGAAAAACCGAATGTGATCTTGGATTATATTTTTGTTACTTTATTAAATTTTAAAAGTTTTGACAATTGTGGATTGTGCTTTTTTTTTTCCTCTCTCTGTTCCTTCTTTTTCCTGTTATATATCCAATTCCAATTACTGTGAACTATGCCTGAAATGCTGGTGAAATGCTGACATTACAACAATCAAAAAGATAAAGGGAGGAATGAATCAAGGAAAGTAAAGGAGTATTAGTGATAATTCACGTAACTTTTTGTGTTTTCCTTTTGTTAACTCCACTGAGTTGTACTGCAGTATAATCTTCTGGAAAAGGTAATTTTAAAATGTCTTCTTTCCCCATCCTCTTCAACCATGCTGATATGTATTTTTAAATCACTAATCAGTTCAGTGATTAAAATACAGGAAAACAAAAAACCTGATATTTAAAAATATCTCAAAGGAAGAAAATCTAGAAGTCTCTAGTAGCAAGAATAAAATAAACTTGTTGGCATTCTTCATTCATTCATTATAAAATATGAGCTATATAAACCCAACACTTAGTAAATTATTTGTAGGAGACCTTTAAAGACATTTTTGAGATAGTAATACATCCCCTGAAACGAAAACACAAATAGATTCTCTATTCTTTATATGAGGCATGCTTGTACTTGAAAAATATTTTTACCTTAGGTTTAACGAATGTTAAAGATTTTTCAATGTTTGTGATGTTTGTAGTTCCTCACAGCATTTTCTAGTGATCTTAGCCATACACATAGAAAAGTGCAAAAACAACCTTGAAAATGCTTTGGCACACTTCACATGTTAATCACTGCAGAATGGTTTCAAATTAATGAGAAGAGTGTAATTGTTTCTATGTAAGTGCCTTGCTCTGGGATGTAAGTGAAATAGAAATTTAGTGTAGTAGTTCGTAAGACAATGATTAATATTTACATTTATCAGCTGAAAAGCCCAAAAATGTTATAGAAAGGTAATTTTCTAAAAGCAGAGTACTTGTTTCTGTGCTAATAGGCAGCACTTAGCCATCTGAAGTCAGTCTCTGTTTCTGTCTCCTTAATTTCTTACCAGAACAATTGTGATGCTGACTGTAATGCCAAATTCATGTAAGTTATTCTTCTTGTTATGCCATTAAGATGACTCATTTGCAGTTAGACTATATTGCTTCCTACTTTTTAAATGTATTTTGTTATTTCAGAGTCATATTTTACTTTTTTACATACTTTTACTTGATTTGTATATTTTTTAACTCCAGACATAGTGCTAAAACCTTATTTATTCTAAGCTGTTCCTGAAGAGAATTGAAATGCATCACAAGATAGGTAGATGTACCCAAAACCTCATTGCCAAATACACTCCAAAATATTGTTGTCCTACATTCAAGAGATATTTGATCAAAATGTATAACAAATTGAAAACATGTAAAAGCTTTGAATTTTCTAGGAGGAAAAGAAAATATGGAAAAATAGTATGATATTGTACTATACTTAAGGACATTGGATAGAGTGTTTATGCTGGAGAAAATAGCAAAATGCATGGAGTCTGACTAGGTTCTTGGAATCTTATGTTTAATACTTCTTCAGTATGGAAATCATGCAAAATTACTTGAAAATAGCTGTCAAATGTTTGATCATAGCAGGATAGAATCCCTCAGAAGAAAGGAGGGGAAAAAAATCCCACTAAAGTTTTGAGAAGGTTTGAATATCAAGTAACAGACTGGGCTGCTGTCTTCATACTTCTGGCATGTTTTTAACTAGGCTACCTTGTGTTCTTTTATTTCCTTTCCAAACCCAGTATTTAAAAGTCCCATATGGCAATAGATATTGCTGCAATAGAATGCATACTGTTCTGGAATCAATTTGATCTGAGTTAACTTTTTATATTTTAAAAGGCAACTGAAGTATTTTGCCTTCTCTACATTTTCGTTTGACCCAGTCCTTATCCCCTCTTCATCCTTCTCTCCTCTGTAGCTCTCCATATGGATTTTTATGTAAGAGACAGAACTTTCTTTTTAAATCCTGTACAGATGTAGAAGGGGGAGGTGGTTGAGGGGGGAGATAGTGTAAGAGCTCTTCTGCCTAATGGTATATATGCTTAGATAACAGGAAGGGGATATGGGTGGGTGGGATGGAAGCTGGCATATTCTATTAATATATATGATAATACTAGACCAGTGACATTAGGTGTGTGCTCCTCGTTAATGAGAGAAGGATGGGAAAGAATGTGAACAGAAAAAATCTAGAATTCTACTTGGCACTTGTTGATGCCAGAAGCATTATTCAACTTTTGAAGAACAAAGTTGACGGTTAAATTTAATTTTTCATAGTGATCTGGACTGACAATTCATCCTTCTACTGGCAGACCTTTATCGTAGGATTTAACTCGTGCCCAGGGTCAATGAAATATCTGAACAGGAATACTGATAGGCATTAATCCAAAACTGTGCCTGTTTTACTTCATATCCTGCTTAGCAGAGACTCCACTGCTCATGACTGACAGCTCTTTTCAACCATCAGAGATTTACTGTCAGTAGGTCAATAGATTTAATATCCTGGGGATATCTCCTTCAGATTGCTGATCAGCACTTTACAACAGCCAAAGGCCTGACCTCGGACCATTTGCAGATTTAGACTGAACCAAACGGATGTCAAACTAAGACTTTGGGACCCTAATCAGTACAAGGTGCGCAGTCTGGTAGAACAGATATGATCTAAACAAGGCAGATGCTGAGTTCACCAGGAACTTTTCCTTCTGTAATAATAATACTGAGAAAAGAAATCATATATTCTTGAATTGTTCTTTGCTGGGCAAAGGCATTTGCAAACCTGGACAAATATCTAAAGTTGTACACAAGCTACAGAAATTTGGAAAAATAATTGTTAGTGGGAAACTACTTGCTTGTTTCTTAATTTATTTTTCATAGTTTTGTTTGATTGATATTTCACATATGCCACGTGTATACTCTCTTCTTGTAGCTGGTGACATACAGAAAGTAAATGTGATCTTCTTAGTGATTAATGAACTGAAGAAAATTCCATCACATATCTAAAATTTCCAAAACTATCCATAATTATTTCAACATATTTGAAAGAGAATTCTAGCTTCTAGCTTTCTTGAGAAATTTCTCATCTAGTCAGATTTCTGCTGGAATTGAAGCAGAAGAACAGACCTTTCTCAAATTTACTTTGATTTTACTTTTTATGCAAAGGTGTTTTTTTTCTGTCTGAACTTTTATTGTAAACCAATTGATTGTTATTTTAAGGTCCAAAGACATTGCATTCCCACAAACTTCAGGAAACTATATGGAAAAGCAGAGAACTAATACCCAAATCCAGTCCCTGCTTAGAAAGGTATATCTTTGTAAGCTAAATGCATTATTAGTCAACAGAGATTATATAGGGGATGGAGACGTAATGAATACCCCAGTTACAGTAAAGGCTCCAGAATCAGATTGAACCCCATTAGATACAGATAATACAATCATGAGTCAGGAAGTCATAAACTTCATGGGCTGTACATCTCATTGTGTCCTTCACCGATTCCAAAGGAAGGTCTTGTGCAGGGTCACGAGAAGCTCAAGGATGTGTAGCTGACAGCTTGAGGGGAACTGGAGTTGTTAGCATGAGTAGGACTGTCAAAGGAGGTTGCTTTTCCTTTGTTCCCAATGGATCTCCAGAGCTCCTGTACACTAATTAAAGATGGAGACTGCTGTTGTGGGAAAGTAATATAAAGGTCCAGATTTTCTGCTGTAGGCAAGGAGCAAGGAGTGCTAATTGGGAGGGAGGTGTGAGCAAAGATGTCACCTTGCACTGATTGATCATTAGCCAGCTTTTGTCCCTTGCCATGAGATAGATCATTCTGAGGATGACTATAAATTACGTGGACTGCTAGTGGCACCAAAGGACCATTATGGTAGTTAGGCCTTACTAGAGTGTGAGATGTGCTTCCTAGAGTCTATATATTACCTGCCAGGCAGCAGAAGTGGAGAACATCAGACTCTGATTTTGAGAATGGTCTAAGGACAAATAGGAGGAAGCATTAGGCTGAAATCTAAGACCTTTATCAGGATTTATGCATTAACCCAAGTCTGCAAATTGTTCAGATGCTTAGAAAAAGTGTTCTTTGTGGAAAGTATCGATGAGCAGAAAGGGCCCTCTGGCTGAATATATAGCAACACTTTAACTTCTGCTACTGCCTGAGTAAGGTACTGCATCTGCTGAATATCCTGTGCAATGCTTTAGACTGTGGCTCCAGAGCAAAATCAAACTTTCATAGAAATTCTCTTCTGAGTATCTGTGCAATGTCCTTCTGAGCTCCTTTACGCCTTGTTCTTCTTTCTCTGCAGCTATCTCATAGAGGCAACAGGATTCCACTGATATGTATGACCAATATGTGTAGGTCAAGGATGACAAGAAAACGGAAAAGATGAAAAAGGAACAAATTACACCATATCTAAAAAAACAAAGACCAGGCAAAGACATGGAAGTCTTACTCTGAGTAGTGGCTATGAGATCTAACAGAAATGCTGTCTTGTCAGCTTTCATTTGATGTTTTTCCAATCATATTCCAATACAGAGTCGGCGCAGAAACAGAGTAGTTACTATTTCTGCACATTGTCGTACTTTGGCTCTACTTCATTCTGTGCATACATGCCAATATGCTTTTATAAAACCATTTAAAAAGCAGTACCAATTAGATATTTAGAAGACTAGAAGGTTAAAATAGCAGTGAATCAGTTAAGGCCACACATGTATGTTACATAAGAAAGCCAATAATGGGCTTTCTTCACTGATGAAAGCAAATATTATGGATCCTACGTTTATTTTGTAGTAGAATATCTTAGACTATTAAAGGATTTTGTATCTGTGCTACTGTTCCATATATTTGTTTTCATTTATTATCTTTTTTGCAACTGTATTTAAATGTCTCATCATCATACCTGTTACTATGCACACGGAAAACAGTCTCTACCTTAAATTGCTTGAAAGTTCTTGAGTTTTCAGTGTACAAACATGTTCCAAGGTATATACTAAGGTAGCAGATGAATACAATCAGTGATGTAGCAGAGAATGAAAGTGGGTATGATATGAAAAGTTTTATACTTAAATTTTTTTGTTTACATGTAATAATATCCATATCTTGCAAACTTCCAAGTATACTGGCCTACTTAAATCAGGGGGAAAAAAAACGATAACAAAGGAGGGAAAGCCTACAATATAATGGATGGCTTGGAGGAAGTAGAGATGGAAGAAACATTCAAAGAGGAACTAGGGTGAGATCAGTGAAATTATCAAGGAACCAAATAATCAAATAATACTTTAAAAAAAAAAAAAAAAAAAAAAAAAAAAAAAAAAAAAAAAAAGAAGAGTACAACTGCTTGTACTTTCTCACAAAATTGTGACCAAGTACTAGAAAATACTGTCAGAACGTACGGGAAAAATTGCTTCAGACAAAAAGATTAGACAGCCATGTAGGTCAAACACAAAGTTACTGTATCCTCCTTTTGAGAATATTAGACAAGATGACCTGATATGACTACCTAAAAGGAAACTGTAAGTTATCAAACGTTGGAAGCAGGGATGGTGTATTTATGCAATGTTACATTTCTTCCCTAAACATCTGATACCATCAACAGTCAAAGACATGATACATGGATCTTTGTTTCAATCCAGTTCAGTAGCTCTTATGCACAAGACCCAATAGCTGCATATAGTTTTTTTTCACTCTGGGTATGTTTTAGAGACACTAGTCCAAACGTCAACAGTGATCTGAGAATGTAAGTGCTAGCCCTTCATTACAAATATGAGGTACAGCAAGCAGTCTTGCAACATGACATGAGGTAGTAGTCATGTTGCTATGCCATCCATCCTCCTCTATCCTTTTAAATTGTCTCTGTATTCATCCGTTCCTTCTCCAGTTCATAGTAAATGCAACTTCATTCTGAAACAGGAAAATAAATCCTGAGAAATGGACTAAGTCTTTCCTTGCAGTAACTTTGTCTTCTCTCTGTATTAGCCCAGTCTTGCAACTTTTTTTAGAAGTAATCGGTCCAAAGGGTCCAACACTGGTAGCAGATCAGCTCTCAGCTTGTTTGGGTTGAAACCATTACACCTTACTCAATTTCTGGTGCTTTGATTTCAGAAAGTTATGAAAAGAGAGGCCATTTTACCTAATGAGTGCAGAGTACAGCTGTGAAATAAAGGTGAGCATGTGTCTGTTACATGTTCTTATTTGCTTTTATGTTATTTGATGATGTGGCCCTGTTGTTCTGCTTCCCAAATAACGTGAGAGTCCCCCACAGAAATTCAGAAGGTGTCACAATCACTGAAAATATGGCATAATATAAATCTAAATAGCTGAAATACAAAATAAAATTATTATCCAGGCTGTGGTGATTAAGCCTTGCTTTATTTGCACTTATACACTAGCAAACTCACATGGACACAGACATACATACAAGCACAGCAATGGCAGAGAGAGGGAAAGCAGAGAAAATTACACAATTAAGAGACTAACAGAAAACAAGACAATGGGGTTGTGATATTGTGCCTACAATGGTGTTTGATGCAGGGACTTAATACTTCAAATATCATATATTATCAAAAGTTATCCTGTGCTGATCTCTCTCTGGTTTTGTTCCCTGGACTTTTTGATCCTCTTTCAGCTTGATACCCTGTTTTCCTTAGCTTCAGGGTATGATATAATAAAACAAGTATGTATCCATCTGTAAGTGGACTTAAGCAGAGACATACACTATGTGTCTATATACCAATATTTTGAGATAATATATAAATGCGGTATATATGTAGGCATACACACACACACACACACATATTAATACTTTGAAGTATTTAGCATTTTCGACTAATTATACCTTGCAGTCTCATGTTAATTCCCATTTGAAACATTTGGCGCTATTCCTCCTAATTCATTTATATTAATGAGGGGAGGATCCTCAGAGCAATAATCAGTTAAAAATCATGACTAGCTTTGTTAATAAATACCAGATTGGTACATGATACTGTATCGGCTTGTCCTTAATTAGGAAGCACTGGAAGGAGTACCACCAGGGAAATACTCATAAATTTTTCTTTTAAAGTCTAACTGCTCTCTTTCTGATATTTGCATGCTTGAAACAGAGATTGAAATGAGAACTTTGATTTTTGTTTAGTTTTCCTGCACTTAAACCAACGTATCCTTAATTAAAATATATATATTTATATAGAAATTTTTCCAACCAAGTCCATTTAGAAAAGAAAAATCAAGAGAAACACAAACAATGTTGCTAAGTCTTAGATAATTGAAATAATTAATTTAAATATTAGAAAATTAGAACTTCTATGAAGCATTTGGGGAGGCTGGATGGCTCGGGGAACTAATAATGAATTAGTGAAGTCTTCCTTTCTAGGTGACTGCTATTGCATGCAGGAAAGACTAGAAAGTCATTCCTACATGGCTACATGCAGCAGTGACTGGGTTCTGCTCTCATAAGACAAGTCTTACTCTTGGTCAGGAGGTCAGGAGTGAACAGGAATCAAAACAGAATTGGAAAACGTTAGCAAGGACAGACGTGCAGTGTCTTTGGAGCCTGAATGATCTAGAATGGCAACAGGTAAGTTACACATGTAGTCATTGAATTTTTTCCTGGTTTTTTTTCAATCTCAGAATCCTTTTAAGTGTCAAGTTTTTCTGTCATCACTTTTTTCACTCCTCTTGTCTTCTAAATACATAATATCACTATAGGTTTGCCAAAGTGTAATTCACTGCTGCTTGTTTATGGCACATACCTCCAGCACATGTATCCAGATTTCATCAGTAATTGGCAATATAATTATAGAATTATAGAATGGTTTGGGTTGGAAGAGACTTCCAGGGCTAATACAGGAAAAACTTAATTAAAAGTTCTTATTTTTTTAGATATGCTGAACAACAGAATGTTTCATGCCATGGTGGAAACTGAAGTCATCATTACTTCTTATCAGGATCTTTAGAATAAGTTAATGCTTTGAAACCTGAATCATGTATATGCTGATCTGGAGTGTAGAAGCACTGGACTTTGCTCCTGCCAGGACAGCGCTGCTACAGAGTATAAGCCAGTATAAACCTGGTTTGTGCTGGTTAGACGTACTTGAAAGTGACCTAACAGAGAACTATAAAAATACTGCTTAAACACTTAAGTGAAACTCTTTCAGTCCATCAGTAGCATAACCTTGCAGCCTTTCTTCCACTCACTCATTCACATCTACACTTTCAGAAGACAAGTTTTTGCACAGTGACATTCATGTGAATGGGAAAGATGGGAGGGTTGTTTGTGGGCAGGTGCTTGGCACAGTGCTTAGTCTAGCTAAACACTTCTGATTTGGAAGGCAGGAAACCAGCTTGCATCACTGCTCTCAATTTGAGAAGTTCTGCCTCTATTTTCCCCTCTAACATTTGTTTGTCCAGTCTGTTCATCCTGGAAACAGCTTGGGACAGACACTATTTTGTACAACACGTGTATAACGCCTGGCACAGTGAACTTGACCTCTGTTTTGGCCTCAAAAAATTGCTAAAGAACAAAAATTCCTGTGATGACAACAAGAGGAGAAAAATCTTGAAGGACAGTATGCAGAGAAGGGCACCATGGGAGGGATGGAGCTACGGGACCATCCCATGTAATTGTGAGTGTGAGGAGTGGTTTTCCAAGGCAAACCAGGTTAAGGCCACTGAGAGCAGTGGGATAGTGACAATGTTTTCTAGTGCAGCTGTGACCAAGCCCTCAGTTGGTGGCATGGGATGGCAGTCCCTGAACACTGCAGGAACAAGTGGAGGGCTACCACAAGAAGGCAGAGATAGAATAAAAGTCGATCTGTTTTGAGAAACTGTGATTTTTGGACACATCAGAAGTTCTCTAAACATCTCTTAACCTCCATTACACTATCTCCTCTCATGTCTTTTCAAAACCTATTGTCCTTACCCGCCCTCTTCTCTTTCAGGACTTCATAACTCCTGAATAAATAGTTTAGAAAGGCTGATGTTTGAGATCAGAGAGGCCTGAGGAGATTACTGCTGAAACCAGAAGAACCTCTTGTGAGTCTGGATTTTATCTCCTAATCTGACCAAGACGGACCCTTTCCTGCTCTCCCCTTTCTCTGGTGCTGAGACACACCCATCAGTTTTCACTTGAGCGGTGAAGGAAGGCTGGGAGTGAATAAAGAATGAATAAAGAAATAAACATCAGGACATTACCAATTTCACACTGTTTAGCAATCCTGAGCAGAAAGTCTTGCTGTTTGTCAAATAAAAGTGAGAAAAGATAATAATTGGGAATTAAATTATTTTATCTATCTTTTAGTTGCTCATAATGAATGATAAAATATTTCTAAAATAATAATCTGAAAGCAGTTAAATAAAATCACTTCACAGGATCCTTTTAAATTTACCAGTGACAGAATGATTGCAAATGTATACCAAACAGCTGCTTTCAGATGCAGGTAAGCTGCTATTGAAGAGAGATTTAATCCTAACTGCTTATGCCTGCTTTTGATGATAGTGCAATTGAGTATTGTGTTATTTAATAATGCATTCAAGCACCTGTTTAGAGAAGGCATATTCCACTATGGTCCAAAATGAAAACAACCCCATTACTTGTTGAGGTTTCATTCATAATTCTTGTATCATGCTCTGATTAGAGTATACATTGAACCTCAGATGAGCATTACCTAAGGCACATTGCGTTAAATGCACTGTATAAACCTGGCACAAACCACAAAGCTACCTTTAACTTGCACAAAACAGCAAGTAGAAATTGATTAAAAGATGCATTCTAGTAATATAATGGCTGGTCTCAGTATAAAAATTAATTAATGCTATTAGTACACAACCAAAACTGCTTTTAGAAATCTTCTTAGAACATTAACTAAAATGTTCGTCTTTTCAATGCATTTGACTGAACCTCTGAGACTAAAAGCTTTGCTTCCCCCATGCAAATGTGAAAAAAAATCACAGCCGGAATTTTCAAGTGCTTATTTTATAGCAACCTCCCCCAGCCATTTGCTTTTAGAATTCTTGTTAACCTGAGCTTGGTCCTAGGCCATGTGTGAGGTTGTACTATTAGCTACTACAGATTAAGGTGGAAGCCCTGGGAATCAAGGTCAATAACATATGCAGATTGAGCCACAGAGCAAAGAAAGAGATAACTAAATGAAAAAAAAGAGGAAAGGGCATTATGTTTAAAAAGGAAGCTCAATAGTATTCTATGCTTTTGCTTCACAGTTATTCTGAGCACAAGGTATGAATGTTTGTCAAAGAAAAACCAACCTCCTGGGCACTCTTTCCTTCATAGACCTGGTTTGTTTCTTTGTTTTTTACATTTGACGAAGACATTTCACTTCATTGGGATGAATTTTCACACATACTGAGTTATTCCCTTTCTTCTTCTTACTTTTTGTCCACTCTCCTTCCTATTCCTTTTGTCTTTTCCTTTCCATTTTTCTTCTGTTTCTCAGAATTCACCTCAAACTTTTCCTAGTTTCAGGTCTTTTCTTCCCTCATTTCCCCAGATATTTCTATTTGCATCTATTTGAAAGTCCAGACAGGCTTAAAGCCAAAAATGGCTGGCCTTAGAGATGTTCTACCAAAACTTACAAAGGCAGCAGCAGTTTACAATAGAAATTGGTTTTGTCTGGATCTTGTCAAGAGCTCCAGCAGGAGTTCTCAGAAACCTGGCACCTTGACATAAATGTTTTTGCACACTTACAGCACTCATCATGATTTTTGCCATTTACTTTTTTTAAGCAATATGTGGCGATGCAATTTGATGGCATCATTTAAAAAAAAACCAAAAACCTTCTCTGAGTGATATAACCATAACCAAACTCCCCACTATGTTGACGCACTCAGCAATCCTGGAAAACAGGAATACTGGATTCAGTTTTTAGTTCCTACATGAACTCGATATAGTTGCTTTCACTCCTCGTTTGTCAGCTTTCCCTCTTCAGGGGAAATGACCACAACTTGTTTCTCCTTTGTTCCTTCCCAGTTTTATGGGACTAGTTCTGGTTAAGTTTCTCATTTACCTAAGGAAATGCAGGGATGTTCATCCAGAATAAACCACCTCCTGCCTTCAACACCCACTCCCCTCTGCTTGCATGCTGTTATGGTCAGCTCCACAATGGCTAATTTGCCATCTTAGCTTTGCTTGGGGTACATATTCACTGCCCTGTACTTTCTTTACAAGTACAGTATATTGTCTTTGTTCTCTTCTACACTTACAGTGACCTGGGCCGTCTTAACCACGAATATCTGTCACTGCTCTCAGAGACATCCAAAGTGCTGTTCCTTCATGGAGAGATACTTTCAAGGCAATCCTTGATGTTTCATCCTTTTGTCCTGTCCTTATACATTTTAATAACCAAAACATTAACATAGGGAAAGATTTCATCATATGCCAGATGAAACCTAACTAGGTTTTTATTTTCATTTGCGTTTGTTCTAAGTTTCAAAGACATCTTAACATTGCAAAATCTGAACAGATGACTTAAACAGACATTATTAATAGAAATATTAAACTATTAAAATCAAACTGTTGATGTGATTGAACAAAATGTTCATTCACCCTGCCAAATGGAGTGAGTAGCTTTAGATTTTGAGAGGATAGATGGATGTGTGGTGAACCACCTATCTCCCTGGGTAGGAGGGATATCAGCAAGCAACCTAGAAAGAAAACTGACCTGTGGGATATCCAGGGCTAAATGATCCTAAAAAGAAGACAACTTCCTTTCGAAGGTATTCACTGTCACACATTAGAGAAATTGCTAATCACTAAAGAATAATCTATAAGAATAATACAACCCATGGTTACGTACTTCAAAGTTTCTGCATGGGTATGAAGAATTATTGGTAGACTTGAGAAAGGCTGCTTCCTTTTCACTATTTCAAAGCAGACTGAGATAAAGTTACAGGCAGTGAACATGGCTAGAAGATTGGTAAAGCATACAGTGAATGGTGTTAGCAGCAGGTCTTATGGATTTGACCTGAACCTGTCTGAGAACTAGTAAGAGCCTCAACAGGTATTCCAGCTGCATTAAGCAAGATTGTTAACACATACTTCAGCTTAAGGAAAACCTCACTGCTTTAAAGGAAGTGCTTGCCAATGGTCCAATGGAGCAAACATTTAATACAGGCAGTCCTAGTATAATGTGGATATTGTTTGGAAGTTTTCCTTGGTCATATCATACCAAATTATATAAAATTATATAAAATATAGTAGAAGAATTAATATACTGCAAAAAATCATTCTACTGTAATGTAAGTTTGAAGAAGGAATTTCAGAAGAAAACAAGTATAGATGTTTCCCTAGTAGTCCCTCCCAGTTTCTGGTTACAGGTTGTGTAAGGGGATTCTGAGCTGAATTGACATCTGATGTCTCTCTGAGACTTTTATTTCATGGTTTCCAACTGTTCTCTGGAACTATTTATACTTTTAGCATCCAAAACATATTCTGGCAAGGAGTTCCACAGTTACATAAAATGATACTTCCCCTGGTTTGTTTTAAATCTAATAATTGATAATTACATTTCAGACTGACAATCCAAATTACTTTGTCATCTTTTCCTTAAAATTTTAATAGCTACTATAGGACCTATCATTAGTTCTTTTTACTTCTAAGTTTTTTTTTCCTTTGTATAGGATTGCATTTTTATTTTACCATCTAGCTACTCAGCAAGGAACCTTTTTCTTCTAAACTTAACTCTCTGAATGCCAGATACCTAGTCTAAGCTAGATCTATACTATGAAAGGCATCTAAGAGAAACAGAATGAATAATTGGCTGGTAACACCTTTGCTTTATTCAATTTCATTAATTAATTTCTCCATAAGCCGGCTAATTCTGTTTCTTTTTCAATATTTTCAAACAACTTGTCCAGCAAAGAAATTAGACTTACTGCTCTACAGCTTCCTGGATCTCCCTCCCCATTCTAAAATGCTTTAAAAAATTTGCATCATATTTCCCACCTCCCTTCCTTTGGTACTGAAGGTAATTTAAGCACTAGGTTACACACCACAGTGAGTAGTTTGGCAATTTCATATTTGAATTCCTTCAGAGCTCTTGCATGAAAACCATCTGGTCCTGATGATTTGTCACTATTCATTTCATCGATTTGTTCTTAAACCTCTTCTATGAACACATCAATTTAAGACAGTTCCTCAGATCTGTCCCCCACGTAAAAAATAGTTCCAGTGCAGAAACCTCCCTAAGCTCCTTTCCAGTGAACACTGATGCAAAGAATTCATTTAGCTTTTCTGACATGGCCTTATCTTCTTCGAGTGTTCTTCTTACATCTGTAGGCCTGATCGACTCCCTGGCTGGTTTCCTGTTTCTGGTATATTTGGAAAATCTAAATTTTATTCCTTTAGCAAGTTGTTCTTCAAAACTTTGTATAACCTGCATTCTTTTGGGTTTAAGTTTAGGCAGCTAAAGTTTATATTCATTTCCATTTTCCTTCTCCAGAAACCACAGCACAAGACACAACAAATAAAACAAGTAAACAATTATATTATTGGGGACAGGGCAAGAGAAATAAAGCAACAAAATATGCAAGACTGTTAGCTATTTTTAAATGAACAAGAACTCCACTAAATGTCACTGCTTGCCTGGTCTCCTCCAGAGAATGAAAAAGGTGGATTCTACTAAAGAGTTAGAATGATTACTAGCTATTATTTGACAGGGCGAGTATTTGTCTAAGGGACTTGAAAGAAAAATATTTTCATTTCTAATTTTAAAATTTTGATCAGGTATTGATATTTTGTATATCAATGACTTGATGGAAAAGCCATATCAAAAGACGATTAATTTTTTTGGTTTGTTTTTATTTTAATGGAGATTGATTGATTGATTGATCGATCGATGGTTGATTCCAGACCAAAGAGCTGTTGCAATGAGCCTCATATTTGCATTAGTAGCAAACTTGTATTGGTTGGCTTCAATTGTTTCCATTCAGCTTTCAGCTCAAATTTACAGTTCCATTTGTATGTTCTCTCTTTTAGTTTGTTGTCACTCTAGATTTTCAAGAAGGCTTCATTAACATCAGCATCTTTTTGTCTTCTGCTTTTTCTGGGATTTTTTTGAGAAGCAGAAAATAGCTGAGTGTAAGTGAAACTTTCTCCTCTGTATCTGAAATCCATCAACTGACCAATAACATACATAAGAGGAAGGATTTTTGTACCTAATGCTGTCGGGTATTTGCTAATGTATATAAATTTGCAGAAAAAGTACAAAAAAGAAATATAAAAGGGAGAGGGAAGGCTGAGGCAAAGCTAATCATAGATTCCCTACTGATAGATTTTGTTTGAGGTAAAAATTATGAGCTGGCTAGAAATGTGGTGGAGGAGAAGAAAAAAAGGAAAAGAAGTGGCTGAAAAATAGATGTTTTCCAGTCCAGCAATTCTGCTCATACTGCTCATTATGAATCTGAGCCAAAGACAAAGACCCAGGACAAAACAGTAGGGCACAAAGATAAATCTACCCCTTCTCTTCTTTTACTTTACTCAGGACAGAAAAGAAATATCAAACAGACTTCACCATAAACAGTAAGAGATGATCCACGTTGTCAATGCCAGCTACAGAGCAACACAGAAAGAAAACTATTTGATAAGTTTGTAAAGGGAAGATCTTCTATGTGTTTTCTCCAGTGTGAAGCCCCTTCACACATGCCTCATGGCCAGAGTTTTGTCATCTAGAAGGTCTTTGTGTGAAGCATCAAGGGGCTTACATTCACATCATGTCTTTAGCTTGAAATTTACAGCATTAGCATTCTTAATTAGAGATTGAAAAATTTTCTTCTTTCTCTTTGAAATTCAGAAGGACAAAGGAGATTCATCAAGACAGGTATTATGGTCCACTGCAAACACAGGGGCATCAGGTCTGTGTGGGTGGGTTTTCATGGGTCATTTCTCCAGCAGAGATTTTAATGGACAGAATTTGTTGTTTGCAGTTAACTGCCATATTTAAAATTTGAAAGAATAATAAATCATTCTGTCTTTTTTTGCTTTACCAGTTCAGGAGTAAATAACCATAGAAAACTTATTCTTGTAATAACTTTACTCATGCAAATTGCTTGACATTCATGCTTAGTTTAATTTATTTTAATGAGGCTAATTATGAAAGCAGGTCTTCTCACTTGTGGAATGTTTGGGTTGGTTTTTTTTCTTTTTTTTGGATAATATCATGTAGAAAAGCCCCACTTTGGATACATAACTGAAGCAAGGCTAAGAACCACAATTAAAGTTGTACTATAATTCTTGTTAACATCCCAGTGCAAAAATGTTTTATTTCTTCCTTTTGTGCATAGCAAAGTTTAACTGTTTATAAATATTGAAACTGGATTAACGTCAAGTCTTTGCTGACTAGATAGTGTCCTTCTGAACTCAGAAGAGGTGGTGGTTACTTCTGTTAAAGGAATTTGCAATTTGAGAGCAGTTACAAGTACATGTAACACAGTCATCTCAGAAAGCAACAGAAATAAATATTCACCATAGTCTGACTATCCTAGGAGGTCACCATTTGGTGAAAATATTGCTTCTTTCTAATAGATTGAGAATATGAATGAATGATAAATGCACTTTTTATTTATCTGTGTGTTCTCAGTTTTCCTTTGAAAAGTGTGTAACTTCCTTGCATAGGAAAAAATATCTTTGCATTATAATGCAGGAAGATGCACAGATGTTGAGGAGAGGTGCCAGCTAAGGTGACACGCAGTTCACATGAGGTAGTCAAGACCATACCGCTGTGCAGAAACTTCCTTCCAGAAGTCATCAGGATCTAGGTCTGAGAAATACTAAGCAGGATGTTAGTATTTTTTGTGTTAAGGAAAAAGAAAAAAGGAGGAGAATTTGTCACAAGTTTCTTCTTACACTGCTTTTAAATTATAAAATTACACATTCACACTTAGTGTTTTTAAGTTTGAAGTAACAGAGGGTACCTTATATCCTCACCTGGAATTGTGTGTTCTCCCTAACATGGCAAACCAGATTTTTTTCAATTTAGTGTTTGCAGTGTACTTAAATAATTAAACACTGCATTTTATATGCGATCAAAAAACTTTTTATCTTTATTTTATTAATTTATTTTGCATGAGAAAGGAACAAACCTGTTGGAAAAGCAGAGAAAATATACGTATGCATTTTGTTGCTGTTGCCCCAGTACTGTCAAAAGTTCTAGAGAACACCTTATATTTGGCTTCTACAAGTATGTAAATCAGAAAAGAAAAGTCAAAGAGAGTGTACCTACCCTGATGAATGAGGCTGCCATACTGGCAACAACAGATGAAGAAGAAGCTGAATAACCTTTTTTCCTCAGTCTTCACTTGCAACTTTTCTTCCTACATCTCTCAAGGGAATGTACTTCAATATGTGGACTGGGAGAGCAAGCCCCCCCTTCTGTAGGAGAAGATTGGGTTAATGGCCACCTGAGGAACATGCATGTTCATAAGTCCATGGGACTCAACGAGATGCATCTGAGAATTCTGAGACAACTGGCTTATGTAGTCGTCAAGTTACTCTCCATGATATTTGAAAAGTTGTGGCAGTCAGGTGAAGTACCTGGTGACTAGAAAAAGTGTAATGTTGCACCCATTTTTAAAAGGGTTGAAAAGATGACCTTGGGAACTACTGACCTGTTAGCCTCACATCTGTGCCTAGGAAGATCATGGAAAAAACCCTCCTGGAAGCTATACTAAGCCACATAGAGGACAGGGCAGTGATTCGAGACAGCCAGAAAAGCTTCACCAAGGAAAAACTCTATCTCAGCAACCTAATGACCTTCTATGAGGGAGAGACTACACCCGTGGACAAGGGGGAGACACAAAGATATTGTCTATCTGGAGTTCCCTAAGGCCTTTGACATGGTCCCTTAGAAGACCCTTCTTTCTAAATCGGTGAGATATGAACTTGATAGATGACTCTTCAGTGTATCTGAAATTGTTTGCACCTAGAAGGTAGTAGTCAACAGCTCTACGTCCAATTGGAGGTCAATGTCCCTCAGGGGTCTCATCACTGGTTCTAGGACTGATGTTGTTTAATATCTTCTTCAATGACATAGAGGATGAAATTGAGTGTACCTTCAGCATGTTTGTGGATGACACGAAGTTGAGTGGTGAGATTGACACCCCAGTGGAGTAGGATGCTATCCAGAGGGACCTTGACAAGTTGGAGAAGTGGGCTTGAGAAAAACCTCTTGAGGTAGAACGATGCAAAGTGCAAGGTCCTGAACCTGGGTTGGAGTAGCCCTCAATATCAATACAGCCTTGGGGATGAAGAAATTTAGAACAGCCCTGCAGAGAAGGACCTGGGAGTCCTGGTGAATGAGAAGCTGGGTATGAGCCAGCTACATGCACTTGCATGTAGAAGGCCAACTGTATCCTGGGATGCATCATAAGAAGTGTCACCAGATGGTTGAGGCAGGTGTTTCTGGCCCTCTACTCTGCTCTGGTGAGACCACGCTTGGAATACTGCACCCAGCTCTCTCAGCACAGGAAAGACATGGACCTGTTGATGTGGGTCCAGTGGAGGAACACAAAAATTATCAAACTTCTGGAACACCTCCCCTGTGAAGGGAGGCTGAGAGAGTTGAGGTTGTTCATCTTGGAGAAGAGAACATTCCAAGGAGAAATTGCTGCCTTTCATACTTAAATAATTACTTAGAAGAAAGGTGGGAAAGAACTATCAGGGCCTGTAGCAATAAGACAAAAGGTTCTGCTTTTAAACTAAACGAAGAGAATTTTAGAGTAGATTTTAGGAAGAATTTTTTTTCCCTGAGGGTGGTGAAACACTGGAACAGGTTGCCCAGAGAGGTGGCAGATGCCCCATCCCTGGAAACATTCAGGGTCAAGTTGTATGGCGCTCTGAGCAGCCTGATCTAGTTGAAGATGCCCTTGCTCACTGCAGAGGGGTTAGAGTAGATGACCTTTGTGGTCCCTTCCAATCCAAGCCATTATATGATTATATGATATATAATTTTGCTGCATATACTTCCATATTACATTGAGTATTATTAGATCTGCAGTGAAAAATGGCTCAGGGGGTCATCGTTATATCTATCACCACTATCTTATAGTCAGTGGTGATAAAGCTTACAGATTCTGTACCACAACATGTTTTGCTTGGATTCTTCATCTCACACACAGTGGAGTGTTTGGCAATGCTATGGTGTAGCATGTAGAGGGTTTGATGAGTTAGTCATCTTAACTTGGCATTCTATGGTTAGCTGTTTCTCCTGCTTTGCAACCAAGTAAATTACACTAATTGAATAATTCTGCAATTGCTTAAAAACGTTATCAGACAACTTGAAAATCTCCTACATTCTTATTCATATTACTAACATTCTCAATTACAGTAATAAGTCTAGTGATTCACTTTACTGCAAAACTTTATCTGGATTTCTTGTTAACCTGTGCTGTGTCAGTATTTTAGATTGAATACAAATAGATGCCTTAGAAATTGGTTGTCAGAAATAAAAAAATATTAAACGGACTATTTAATGGAATATTTTTATGTACTAATGTTTGTTATTTGATTGTTGCAAACTAGCCTACTTCCAGTAGTTAACAACATCTGGTTGACTTTCTGACAAGGGATCAACAAATTTCCCTGAGTTAGTAGGTAACAGTGATAGTGACAGAGACACCAGCAACCCACTACCATACAGCAGTCATCTCACTGCAGAGGAGTATATGTGAACCTCTTCTAGCAGAACAAAGTAACATCTGCACTGCATTTACAGAAAGTTATCTTACCTGATTTATTGGCTTGCATTTAGGACAAGCTTTTCATCTGCCCTCGTCTGTGAAACCACCAGCAATGGAAGCCACCAGCAGGCTAGGAAGGGAAGGAATTTAAAAGTATGGGAGAAATGAATGTCAAAATCTGTTTAAGACAATATGAAACACTGCTCACGTACATACCAATAGGTGAAAATTCTTTTTCAGCTTTATTTACCTGAGAATGGATTTCTGTTTGAAGAGGCCTTTATGTCGTTACAGGCAGAGCACCTAAGATACAAGCAATTTTCAACAAGAGTACTACACATTTGTCTTTATAACAATTTGTATGTAACAGCTTTTATGCAAATGACACTAAAGTGGCATCTTTTTTCTAAATTGGACATTTTTATGGTTATAATTTTCTTCTATAATAACAGCAAAAAAAATGGCTGCCCCAATGGAGCTGAGCATTTCATCTCTAGTGCTGTTTTGTGAAGTTGGAATGACAAGTTTCTTTCATTTGTGCAAAGAATGACAAAAAAAGTACTTTTTGTCATTCTTGTGTGACTTGGTTGAGGCAGTTACACTTGGAAGTGACACCAGTCCCCTGACACCATCCCCTTCTCTGCCAGCAAGAACGATATCATAAAGTCATAATAAAACTTAAAAGAACTAAAAAATATTGCTTCTTCCCTGTTTCTGCTCTTTGAAGGACTTAAATTACTTTGTTAGATTAAGCAGTTGCTGCTTTGGTATGGTCTTTGGCATCGATCTCTACTTATTCTCCAGATGTCAGACAGGTGATTTTTACCAACCATGGTCTTGGATTTAATTAACTGCGATACAAAAGAATTTATATATTTCATGCAAACATCCCAAGGCATTAGTATAATAAGGCAAGTAAAATAAGGTTCTTGCTGCTCAATTGACTATGCAGCTCTGCAACAGCGATATAAGAAATTCTGGGTCTTTAACAACGATTAAAATCTATCCCAGTTACCAATTAATGTGTGATCTGTAACCAAGAAACTTTATGAGGCATAATTTTACCCCCTTGAAGTGATAAATTGGTAGACTTTAATTGAGGCGTATAATAAGGTTAACAAAGTCAGAGTTGAAGTCTGATACCTCATCTCATAAAATAGAAACTCATAAAATATAATTAACTGTACTATTTAGTAAAAAATAAACGACAAATGTTTATTTCAATATGAAGAGTCAATAAATACTAAACCCCCTTGTGTCTGTCTCTCTAAACTATGTAACTAATAGCAATATAATTCCTGTATAACAACTGGTTAAATTTAGAATCATAGAATCATAGAATCACCAGATTGGAAGAGACCCACCGAATCATCGAGTCCAACCATTCCTATCAAACACTAAACCATGCCCCTCAGCACATCATCTACCCGTGCCTTAAACACCTCCAGGGAAGGTGAATCAACCACCTCCCTGGGCAGCCTGTTCCGATGCCTAATGACCATTTCTGTGAAAGAGCTTGAGGCCATTCCCTCTTGTCCTGTCCCCTGTCACTTGGGAGAAGAGGCCAGCTCCCTCCTCTCTACAACCTCCTTTCAGGTAGTTATAGAGAGCAATGAGGTCTCTTCTCAGCCTCCTCTTCTCCAGGCTAAACACCCCCAGCTCTCTCAGCCGCTCCTCATAAGGCCTGTTCTTCAGTCCCTCCACCAGCTTGGTTGCTCTTCACTGTACTCACTCCAGAGCCTCAACATCCTTCTTGTGGTGAGGGGCCCAGAACTGAAAACAGGATTCAAG
>WAAB01000669.1:6426-27294 GCA_013389865.1 Piaya cayana
AAAGAGGGTAGATTTAGGCTAGATATAAAGAAGAATTTTTTTACAAAACATAGAGTGGTAAAACATTGGAACAGGTTACTCAGAGAGGTGGTAGAAACCCCATTCCTGGAAACATTTAAGGTCAGCTTGGAAGGGTCTCTGTGCACCCTGATTTAGTTAATAAGTCTGTGCACATTGTAGGGGGGTTGGACTAGATGACCTTTAAAAGTCTCTTCCAATGCAAACCATCCTGTGATTCTATTCAATGAATATTCTGCATATTCTTACTTCTATACTGTACTTTTTTTTATTTTGTTTCATTCCTCCTTTTCCTTTTATGTTTTTTTTAAAAAAGAGGTCCTCAGTTTTCCAGTTTGTTTTCATATGTGACTTTTTTCAACTCCTTAAACAGTGTTGCTATCCTCCATCACCCTATACTTGATATTCTTTCAAAAACTGAATGGCAATTTTCTATCAACTCCTGAAATGAACTAGAGTTTTAGTTACATCTACATACATCAGCAAAAATACAACAACAGTTATCATGGAAATCATATCTAACTCACAAGGNAAAAGAGGTCCTCAGTTTTCCAGTTTGTTTTCATATGTGACTTTTTTCAACTCCTTAAACAGTGTTGCTATCCTCCATCACCCTATACTTGATATTCTTTCAAAAACTGAATGGCAATTTTCTATCAGCTCCTGAAATGAACTAGAGTTTTAGTTACATCTACATACATCAGCAAAAATACAACAACAGTTATCATGGAAATCATATCTAACTCACAAGGTCAATTTTAACTGATACTTCTGTTTAGAATAATCAGTTTTGCCTCCATCTAAGTAAATGGAGGCTTGTGATCATGCAGAAATGGAGCACAACTGTCATGTAAATAGTTTAGAACCTCATTCTTCCTAAGTGTCGTATGCATTTATTGTTCATTGAAGTTAATAGGTATTGAGGTCATACAGTGGCATTTTAAAGCATGAAGGCCTTATTCCACGTTACTCTGTATTTACACTTTATTTTTTGTTTTAGCTTTAATATTAAAACCCTTCAGATGAAGAGCTAGTAACCATAACAACTACAATTTGCCATGTTTCAACTGTTTTATTGCTGTAGGCAATTTAATAGCTTTGGCTTTCCAGTGGTTGAGCACATTTGATTTAATGCTCTCTTCAAATTTGTCTTTGTAGTGAGGACAAGAACTACTTTTGATCTGGTACCTCAAATGTACAACTGTTAACTCTGCTGGAATTTCAGTACTGAAAATTATTACTAAAATATTTCAAAGGTTGAAGAAGAAGAAATTATAAGGAGAATATGAGAAAGCCATGAAGCAAAAAGCAAAAAACTGGCACAAAATGTCATAGCTATTATAATCAGTGGTATATGAGATCTGACACACACCAAAAAAAAGAGACTAACCCTAAAACTCAGGATCCAAGGAAGGGAGGAAAGGGACAATGAGATGCTGTAGAGCATGTTCTAACCTGCCACATTGAGACAAGACTCAACTTGATTGGTTGACTCAGTATGAATGGATGCATGTACAAATACAGATGTTTGCTTACTCTTGGTTGGAAGATGTCAGTGTGCAAGAGTGAACAGTGAATTGCATACATACATCAAATGTGAAACGCAAGAAATCCATGATGGAACCTTTTCATTTAGAGCCTTACAATGAAGAGATGTTAAAGACTAAGTCAATGTTCAAAGGAACCCATTTCATCTTGGTAGAAGCTGGGAAAACAAAAAAAAAAATTGAGATAATCAACAGACTTTCAGAAAATTATCTACAGAATCACTTTGAACATTGCCAGCATTGTATACAGATTTGTGTCAATTCAGAAGGGAACTATTTTGAAGGTGATAGTGATTCATTTTCTTAATTTGTTAAATGAAAAGAGCTACAGATGCAGTCTCTTTTTTTGTGATCTTAGAATCATAGAATAGTTAGGCCACTTGAAAGTATAAAAGAGGTATAAACTCCTTTAGGACTGTGAATTTTCAGCAGGGCTCGACAAACAGTGTCCAATCCTCACCTTATCCTTCAGTACTGTGGCTATTAAAACTGAGTAGCCACATGTTCAATTATTTTTTGTCAACACTAGAACATTTTTTAAAATTTACTTCTTTATACATTGCATCTTCTAATAATGGCTAGAATTATTAGGGTGAGGATATAATGGGGATTAAATAATAGATAAGACAGAAAAAGAATACCTCAGAAATATTTAATGCAAAAATCTTCAAAAAATGAGTACCTGTATGTTAATCGACTTCATAGTCAGAATTAAATAAACTATGATGTGAATTAGTTAATGCTTTCCTTGTTTCAATATATGCCTTTTTCCTGTAGCCTTGACCACAGGTCTTTATGCTGGTACAGCACAGAATTTGTGACCCAGAATTACCTGCTTTTAAGTACTCAATAGAAAATTAACTTTATCACTTTGAGGTCATGACATGCTTTCCTTCCATGAAAAAGAGTACACAGAACATTCTGTGTTCTGTCAACTGTCTTCTGGTTTAAAGTATCTAGTGGCTGATAGAATCAAGAAAATTTATGTAGGTGATTAAATCATTTTAATTTTTTACTAATTAATTGACTGGAATAATTACCACACTCAGCTTTCTGATGTTATACCTTCTTTACACATTCTTTAATCACATGGTTGTATTCAGCTGGTTATGGTTTCATAAAGAGCAGTTCATGATATTAGAATGCAGTCAGTTAGAGGCAGAAGGTAAAGAGTTCAGCCTAAGATTATACTTTGATTTTAAATGGTTGATTTCTTATCTGAATTCAGCAATTGGATTATTTAAATTTATATTGACTTTTGTTGAACTGTTTAAATGTGTAGCTTATAATTTCATTTATAGGTGCACCAACTTTTTAAAAAGATTTGCTAGGATGATAAACTCATTGCATGTTCTAATATGATGAGCTGTGAGTTGGTGACAGGGAAGATGTAAGAATCAGAAGTGAATATGTAACTTCCTTCTGTGCTTGGTTGAGATCCTGAAGCAAGCTTCTTGTCTCAGAAGTTTTCACTCATGTTTGTTGTTCGTACCTTCTATCTCATTAGAGATATGTTCAACATCCGTTAATCTCTCACCATGAATGTTTCTTCCATCTCTTTTTGGTTTATCATTTTGCAGATCTGAAATTCTAAAAGTTCAAAGAAAATAAGAATAATTGTATGTCACAGGGGAACCTCTAGGTAGGGCAGAGACAGGAAAAAAAAGTAATCAGTGGTATGCAATTTAAAAATTGTTTACTAGGAAAGATGGATACAGTGGATGGATTGTGATTTCTTTTCTAAGTCTTTTATTCTATGGCACTTGCATTGTTGTCTCACTCAGACCAGGCCTCTGACCTGTCTGGATTACTGTTGACCAACACTGTGGACCCAAGAAACAGGACATTCTCTCTAGATACTTAGCGTGCCTCATTCCTTGTTGGTGGCCTGGCCCCTGGGCATAGTGCTTGCATCTCTGGCTCAGCTTTCTGCAGAATCTTGTATGTGGTGGGAGAGCAGTTGTTTGAATTATGAGTTGCTTTTTAAAACAAACTGTTGAGAGAATCTGGCAATAGTTTGCCTGGTCATGTGATGAAAGGCTAATTTCATTTACATTCTCTGTACTGAAAGTTAATGCATGGTTTTCATAATGGTTTTTAACACATACTGATCTCCCATCCCAGATGTGGCACAAAAAATGAGGAATTTGAAACAATTACATAACAAATCTTATTCTCTTGTTTAATTGCTTTTCCAGCTTGTACTGGATTAGTTGAGTGAATCAGCATTAGGCAGATGTAGCATAGCATCTCACATACCTGAAGCTTTACACTGCGTACACCTGCTGTCTGATGGCGATGACAAATAATTAAAGATCTAAAGGGCTTTCCTGTTCTTTGTGCTATTATATGAGACTACTAGCTCATGCAGATGAACTGCATATGTGCCTGCAGCTGTGGGAACACCATCTCTGGGACAGAGATTCAATGACACAAATGGAAGTAGCTTTACAATATTTGGACAGCATCTACTATATCAAGTCTGTGGTGTAGATGTTGAGAGTCTCTCTGTTGAAGGGCAAAGGATTACGTACATGGGAGGCTAACATGATGTTTCTGTTCTCCACTGATAGCACTACAGTCCTATCTATCATGAATTTCTGTGGCTCTCATCTTTGTTCACAGGCATGTACATTCATATTCCAACAGAGTACAGTGACCATGAGAACAAAAGAAAAACATCTTCTAGTGGACATATTATACCTTCCAACTGAAAGCCACATTTTGTGGTTTGCTGTAGGATTAACATGTTTCTGTGTATTTTCTACAGATTTGTTAGTTTTGTGCAGATGTATTTACTGCTGATTAAGTAAACTAACGTAGTATTTCATCGTATTTGCCATGAACGACAAAAATACTATTTTTGTCTAAATAAGAGTGTGATGGTGAGGCTATTTTATGATAAGATGATTAAACAAATTTAACTCAGTTGTTTTCTTGTCACACCGGTTGAAATTTTCTCCCTTCAGTTTTCACGTATCTTGTGATTCTTTTGTTTGTTGCATCTGCCATTCAGCCAATTAAATTCACCAACATTGTGAATGAAGAGACTTTCATTTTAATGAGCTCCTATTATTGTTTACATTCTTCTATACTAAGTGGAATCTCAAGAATGTATTGGAACATGGCAGCAGAAGTATTGTTATTAGTGAAAAAATGAGTTGAAGATATTTTTGTCTTTCTGTGATACTGGGATTTATTTTCAAAACCTGTGAATTTACAATGTTCTTTTTATATGTCTATGATTGCTAAATCTCTGTTCTTTGTGTTGGTAATTTGAATTAATATATTCAAATTGACATGCATCAGTGGAGGTGAATTTTTAGAAGTAAAAGGTGCATAAAGAGAGAATGATTGTTTTAGTCTTGATCAATTATAAACAGCTTCATGAGAGCTAGGCTATTGATTTCAAGAATGCTATCTATTTAAAGCTATTTATTTAAAGTAAGAATATTTCCTTCTAAGTGAAAAGTTTAAAATCATTGTCTTTTGTAAATTGTTGCTACAATTCTGAACCTCAAATTAATGTTATATTCCATAAATGTTACAATGTTCTATTTATGTAATTGCAATCCCACCGGCTTACAAATTAGAGATTGGACCAGATTTAGGAAGGAGAAACTGCTAGTGATTTTATCAGAAAGCCACATTTCTGCTGACAAGAACTTCAGCATTTCCTGTCTCTGTTGAATGAGTCTCCAGCGGAGTCCTGAGTAGAGATATTTTCTTGTGCTTTTTGAACTCTGGAGACTTAAAGTTCCTTTTTCTGCTTTTATACTGAAGCATATCCAAACTGTTTGAAGTATACTCAAAGTATAAAATAGTAAGGCTAAGAAAAGGAAAAAGGTAAGAAAGTCCTGAATAGTCTGATGGAAACGTGCCTTACCTGATGTATCTTTACCTTGAACTGTCACAGATATATGTAAATACTCTAATCAACAGCAGAAGGCCATTCTTGGATAGATTTCTCTATTGGAGAGAGATTCCTGTTATATATACATATTGATGTTTAAGTGATAGACTTGGAATCTCTCTTTTTGAAGCTCACAGCGAAATGTCATTAATAGAAGACAGCTGGTTGTTTGAAAAGGGTCTCCTGCAACAGAAATTATACTGTTCATCTGAGCAGCCTTTTTCTACATGTTGGTGCTTGCTAACAGAAAGCACTATATCCTACATTTTTTTGGTACATGTATATATATCAAACCATTAGTACATATGATATTACAACAGGTTGTTTCATAAAGCAGAAAAAAGGCATTTTGCCTGCAAGCTTAGTGCTATGAGTAGTTTTGCTTTCTTTTAAAAGCTCTAAAAGCAAAGGACTAATGTGGTGTACTCAAGTGTCACAATGATTTTCAGAAGCTAAAACCAAGCAGCTGGGCTCCCAGTTATATTCTTCCCTATCCCCAAGCAAAAGAGAAAGGGAAATGACATGAAAAGACTGGCAGATTTGAAACTAAAATTAAAATAGCTTCAATATAAAAATGACAATAATAATCGTTAATAATAAAATATATACAAATATAAGAAGTTGCACCCCCACCCCTCAATGACTCTATGTCACCACAGATGCTACAGGGCAGACATGGTGAGCGGCAGGAAGGAGCAGGGCACAGGAACTGGATTCAAGAATTCACAGATCCAGGATCAAGGGCAAACAGACAAGCCGGATCCTCACTGGATGTCAATTGTCAAAGAAGAGAGTGAGACTACTGTGAAATCTCAGTTTTATGCTGAGTATGATGCCTATAGGATGGAATAGACAGCTGGTCAGTTTGGGGTCACCCGTCCTGTCTGTTCCTCCCTGCAGATGTGACCCTTTTTCCGCCTCTTTGACTGAAGGCATTCCACCAGCTCGAGAATGGCCTTGGTTACTACAGGAACAAGTATAAACAATGGCTTTTCTGCACACCGCTGCCCTGTGTTATCACTTCCAGAGAGGAACCTTTTCTGAAAAGCATGCAGTTAACTTTCAGAAAATGAAACAACTTAGATGAGACTTAGTTGAATTTAGGAAACTGACTCTACTTTAGCTGAAACTAGAACAAGTGTGGAAAAAATCCTAGTTGCTTCTTTCTTTTGTATTAGAAAATTATATCCACAACAATTTGTAGAGTTTCAGACTTCTGTGAAACTCTGATTGAACCTCAATTAGGAGATAATTTATGTCTGTCTTTCTTGTACAGATTGTATTGGTCCTTCTGATCTATTTTTTATTAATCTGTAGCTATGTATTTTATCAGCTAAATTGAAAGAATTACATGTATGTAATAGTATGATTTTGCAAAAAATACTGTAAGTAAAAGTTACAACAGAGAGCACTTGATAACTTTCAGCACATACAAATACTGTACTGGATCAGATTAAAGGTCAATTTTTCTTGGAACTCTGTGACTTGTAGTAGGTGGGAAGTCAAGTAGTAGATCAGCCAAGCAGCTGATCCTTTCGGTTTCTGTAAAATATTCCCATTGTAGGTTGATACTCAGCTATTCACTTGACTGACTACGGGTGAAACAATACTAAACCAAGAAAAAATAAATCAAAAAAACCCTAATCTGCCAAACAAGCAAACCAATCCCCCAAGACCCACAGTGCAAGAAAGAGGAGGGGGAGAAAATCCTTCTTTTCCTACATAAAATAAAAAAAAAGCAGTTTAGGAGTGTTCATTTAAATTCTGGCCAGTTCTGACTCAGAGATTAACACTTTTCACAGACCATCTCTACAAATGTTGGAGTCTTAAATATTACCAGTATTAGCTCTTTCTAGACTTTACATAGTAAAGGAAATAGTGTAGAGTTTACAATTTTTCCTCTTATTACCTCCAACAGAAATGAAATGGTACACTTGTAGAAAATATGATCTGTATTAAAAACTAGTCTAGTTATGATGCACTATTTAATCTGCTAAAAAAAATAAACACAGTAAGACACATACAGATGAATCGCTATGAGATTGCAAAATTTCTAAGGAACAGTGAAACACTCTGTAAAGAATCAGTTTTAGAGTACACCCATCCTCAAAATCCAGTAGCTCATACGTAAAACAATATACAGACGATAAATGAAAGTTCATTTGCAACATTATGTTGACAAATCATAGAATCATAGAATTACTAGGTTGGAGAAGACCTTTGAGATCATCAAGCCCAACTGTACCTGTCCCCTACTAAATCATATCACTAACCACTTCATCTACCCATCTTTTAAATACCTCTGAGGATGGTGATTTAACCACCTCTCTGGTCAGCCTGTTCCAGTGCTTGATAACCGTACCCCTGAAGAAATTTTCCTTAATGTTCAACCCGAACCACCCCTGGTGCAACATGAGGCAATTGTCTCTCATTCTGTTGCCTATTACTCAGGAGAAGAGGCCAACATCCACCTCTCCACAATCTCCTTTCAGGTAGTTGTAGAAAGTGAAAAGGTCTCCCCTCAGCCTCCTTTTCTCCAGGATAAACAACCCCTGTTCCCTCAGACGCTTCTTATAAGACTTGTTCTCCAGCCCCTTCACCAGCTTTGTTGCACTTCTCAAGGTGTGGCCACACTGATGCTGGGTACAGGGCAGAATCATTTCCCTGGTCCTGCTGGCCACGTTGTTTCTGATACAGGCCAAGATGCCATTGACCTTCTTGGCAGCTTGGGCATGCTACTGGCTCATATTCAGTTGGTTGTTGACCAACACCCCCAAGTACTTCTCTGCCAGGCAGATTTCCAGCCACTCTTCCCCTGGCCTGTAGCACTGCATAGGGTTGTTGTGGCCCAAGTGCAGCACGTGGCCCTGTTAAACCTCATCCTGTTCACTTCAGCCCTTCAATTCAGCCTGTTCAGATATCTCTGCAGAGCCTCCCTACCCTCCAGCAGATTGACACTTCCTCCTAGCTTAGTGTCATCCACAAATTTACTAAGGTTGCATTCAATCCCTTCATCCAGGTCATTGATAGAATCATAGAATCAATGTAGAATGACAGCAGAAGAGTAGCTTTACAGACACATGAAGTATTGTTTAAAAGAAGTTACAGTGTCAGTAAGGAAAATCTTCATGTTTATTCTTCCCCAACTGTCAGCTTTTTAATTCTGTATGTAGGTTAGCAGGTATTCAATGTTTAAATATCCCAGTTTTCACTAAGTGTTTCAATTAACTCATCCAAAAGGCAATGCTGAAATGGTTGCATTTTTAAATAAATGCAGATTTATATGCTTTTTTTTAGTTACATGTGCCCCCGACTGCTAGAACAACAATAAAATAGTCAAGTTTACTGAATTCATGACATGCATAATCCTTGATATCAGATATGCTGTCCTTTACTTTGTTCAGTTTTTGTTTTAAAATTTCATTTGTATAAAGAGACAGAGATGAAAATTTTACATGCTGAAGACAGGCAAAAGTTTTTTAAATGAATCTGTGAAGCACTGTATGTGAGCAGTATAAAGAACCTGATCAATAGAGAATGGAAGAGATGCAGAAATACAAAATTAAAATTAGGGGTGAAGGAGCTAACCTGGAAGCAGGGAATGCAGTTAAGCTTTGCTTTGCTGTTCATCAGAAATGTGGGATCAATAAGGCCATTGCTTAAACTGAAAATAAGAATTACTTGAGTAAATGTGCTTTATTATTCTGGGCCTTTGTGATTATGTGGTTTCAAGACTTTTCTAGTGATCTTTAGTTCTGCAGTGCTTTTTTTTTTTTTTAAACTTCTGCAGCTTATCAAGCTGTTTGGTTGTTTGTTGTTTTTCCTGGAAAGCTGTCCTCTACAGCCTAAACTTACTTGCCTGTCTATATAAAGTTATCAGCACTATTATATAGAAATATAAAATATTATAACTGAGTACGGAAGAAAACAGTATTCAGTATGTGTTATAGACCATGTATCAGGAAAGAAAAAGTAAGGATAACTTTGAGACAGGATACAAGCCAGAGCTTGACATGAGTTAAATTGGAGACATCCCAGACTATGCTTTGAGCTTTCAAATTTTTTAGAAGACTACTGAACTTAGAGGGCAACCGTGTCTTGGGGCTCTCAGTTCTCCTTAAAGATTCATATTAGATGAATCGCATCTCTTACTGGTGTATAAACTGACAAAAGTCAGCAATAGGTCATAGTTCAGTCTTTTCTCACCCAAGAAGCTGTGTAACATTGAACTGAATACTAGCTCTGAAAAAGCCACTGCATGCCAATAATACTGTAATCATAGTGGTAAAGTGAGTGCAAGTGCTTCTGGACAATGTATTTTGACAGGAAAGAACCTTCTAAGAGGTCAAAAATGCTTCTTGTGAGGTGCAAGAACAAGTGAATTGTATTTTTATTCTTCTTCCCAGAATTGAAACAATACATAAAATCTTATGTTTAATAATGGCTTGTTCCTGAGAGCTAAGGAAAGAGAACTGAAAGAATCAAAGAAAATCCATTTTCAACTATGGTTCTAAATCTTAATTTTTGGAAAGAAAGGTCTTTGGATTGTTTTTTACGAAGGAAGGAAGGAAGGAAGGAAAGAAAAAAAAAAAAGAAAAAAAAAAAAAAAAAGGAAGAAAGAAAGGAAGAAAGGAAGGAAGGAAGGAAGGAAGGCAGGAAGGAAGGAAGGAAGGAAGGCAGGCTTTAGATAAAAATGAGAAGAAATCTACTGAGTCTACTGAATCACAGCAAAGTTCTGCCTGTCTAGACAATCACAAGGTTCATCTTTACAGGCAATCAGGGTTGATTGAAAGACTGTGTCCTTCTAACTGCAAATCTGATTAAATGATGACCTCTGATTTTGACAGAAAACATGTGGTGCTTTGAGAAACAGCAGGAATTGGAAAAAGAGGCATATTCTATACCAAAAGCTCCTTCCATGTCAGCTTTAAGCTAACTTTGACTGGGTTATTGCTCATGTTAATGAGGTGTTGTTTGGAACCTACTTTTCAAGTACTACATCAAGAAATTTGTGTTGAATCATATCCAATAGAGCACTGGCCTTATGAAACATCATTTTTCTCCGGTGTACCCAGAAAGGGAAACAACAAATAATTTAAAAGGGCAGAGCCAGTCTTAGAAAACTTAGAAAACAAAGAATAGACATGAGTGTTTTCAAACGATCCTCTAAGGAAATATCTTTTGAAAGATTAGAGGCCTTGTCAAACTGCTGAACTCATCGCTGTAGATCTTATGTTGACATTAGAGTTTATTCACACATTTTATATAGTGAACATATTCGTAGAGGCATTGACCTAAAAAGGAAGGGGTCCTTGTACGCTTCTAGAAACATTCAGAATGAATATGATTCTATCTCTTTTGCTTACACATGCATATTACCTTTCTCTACAGTGAATAAGCCAGATTCATGTTATTTCTGCCTTTTAAAGTGAACAATATTACTTTCTTTTTCAATTCCCTCTCAGTCTGCAAAATAAGACTTTGCTCTGAGTGATGGTAGAAAGAATTAAGAGAGAAGAATGGCCATCTTTATTCTGGGTCCATTTTTTAATGGATCCGTCATTCTGCTATTTGTGTCAGCAAGTTTCACAGTGTAGCAGATTTAACCTTTAATAGGTAACCAAGAATTGATTATCTTAGAATAAAATGAATATTTCAAATTTAGGAATCACTGATCTTTTTGGATTAAATTCATCTAGTGATACAGGACAGTAAGTAATTATTTTTCTCAGAGTTTGGGGTTTTTTCTCTCCATTTAAAATCTTTTTCTCCCTTAAAAGCATATTATAGATCTTTTAATTTAAATACCTGAGGAATTAAGTGAATAAGGAAAATATGAGATAGTTAAGTATTGCTCTTTGTAGTATATTGAACTCCCTTCTGAATTAGCTTTTGTAGTTAAGATTTGAATGGTATTTTGTACTTATTATGTTTTTGTTATTCTGTTCATATTAAACAAATGATGATTTTCAAATGGAATATTTCTGTGTTAAACGAGTATTTGAATTAAAAGATTGCTGGAATGTCATGTGCATTAGAGTTAGAGACGCCAGCCTTAGAAGCAGAATATCTGAGGAACTAAAGCTCAAGAGTAAATGTGAATAAGAGGACCCTTAACCTAACTAGTCAACCTGTCAGAAAAGATGCTGCAAAGCAGAGTTTCTTATTGTTGGATAGTTGCCCTTGAAAATATTTCTGAAATATTAAAGCATGAATGTGAGCAACCTTGGGAATTATTGAAGTAGAAGATAAAACCAGTAAACAGTGGAGGGTTTTTTTCCCTTTTTTAAAAAAGGTATTATTCTTTCTCCAGTAAGTCCATGGGGTAAATCTGAACTTCTTTTTCAACAAGAGTCAGTCCTTGGAAAAATAGAGGGAAGAGGATTTTCTCTGCTTCAAAAGTTTTTCTAATGTTGTCCCAAGTTAACACTTAAAAGTGCTTCTTCTGAGGCCTGAGGAGAATTTTAAAAGTGGAAAGACTGAACTGAAGATAGAATCTAAAAAAATATAGAGGAAAATAAAGCTGAAAAATGTCCTGGACAAGGGACATATTTTAGGACAACTGATTCAAAACTGAAGCTGAAAAAAGCTGAAAGAGATCTATGGAATCAATAAAGGGTTTTTTTCAGAAATATTTTTAAATGTGCTAAATATACTAAAAGTGTGCAAGCATATAAATCAGAAAAAAAAATCCTTGCATTTCTACATATTTTGGGACAGAACTAAACTAAATTGTTATAACCAAAATTTTTGAAATTCTGAGTTCACATCTCTTTGAACCATGGCCAGTGAAAGTTTCAGTAGCTCCATATGGTTTTCTTACATGAAAGGAGAATATTAAGATAAAAAATAATATGATTTATCTTGCAGGAAATTAATACTGCAGGACTAATAAAATATATTGCTAAGCATATCAACCTAATGATTAAATGAAGCTAAAATGAAGACTTCCTATGTGAGGAAAGCAGAATAGTTAAGAAAATTTTAAATGTAAAACATAAAATATAAAGAACTTTGATAACAGTTTGGCTTATTTTCAGAATAATATAAGGAAGAAAGACAGGGAAACAGTGATGATTTAAGAAAAATAATCACATTCAAAATAGTGCCAGAAGCACTTTTTTTCATGCAGATGAAATGATACATTTGTGAAAAAGGCAGTCAGGCATACTTGCTTGGGCAAAAACACAGGGGTCATATGAGAAAAATTAGATGCCTGCCACAGGGGAGTGGAATACTAAGAATGGATGAACTTGGATAGGCTGAATAAACTCTTTCGTTCCCTGATAAGATGTTATGTTGTTCTCTCAGGCATATTTTCTGCAATCATTTAATTGAAAAAAAATGTTTCTGGTTATAGCTTTACAACATTAACTGAAGATTTCTTAATTCTGACCTGGAATTTGCATTCTGATCATATATTTGAAGACTGATGTCAGTGTAATTTTAAACAATGCAGATCTTTTTAGCCTCCTTCTTTGAAATATTCAGGTGAATTAGTGTCACATGAGAGGAGGCCAGGACAATTTATGCTATGGCTAACTGTCACATAAATGGTATGGTTTGTGTACTATTGCGTCTTTTTGGTAGAAAGCTTGGGTGCAGAACTGTGAGGTTTTAGTTGAACAGTGATGAAAGAAAATGTTGGTATTAATCTGTGATGACGTTTTGCAAACCTTCTCTTACCCTTTCAACATTTTTTGGTTTTTAACTTCAAGGACTTCATGACCTTGCAATCACAAATTTCTTTTTTTTTAATACAAGAAAAAGAAAAGATTTTTTTTTAATACAGGGGAAAATAATCACCCAGATTATAATCAACTTAATATGATTGAATAGTATTTGTTGTTTGATTTTGACACAAAAGTAGGACAATGGAGTATCAGTAGGCACTCTCTAGGACCTATCCTTTTTTCTTCAACTCTGGTGAGACCACATCTAGTATCCTGCATTCAGCTTTGAGCTCTTCTAGAAAGGGAAGACATGAATTATATGGAGTATATTTAACAGGTTCTCCTAGCTGCTCAGGGACTAGATGCTTTTCCTGTGCAGGATCTGGTCTTGTTAAGCTTGGAGAAGAGAAGGATTCTAGGGGATGTAAGAACAGCCCACTGTACCTACCAGGAGGTCACCCAGAATGGAGAGCCATGTGCCCCCACAGAGGTCCACGGTGGGAGGGCAAGAGTCAACAACCATAAATGGAAACAAGACAGGATCAATCTGAATGTAACAACAGAACACTAAACTCAGTTGCAATAGTCTTAGTACCTTTTCTTTAGAACCTCTGTGGAAGATGCTCTGAGTTCAGAAACCTTTTTTCTTTGAGTGTGAATTGCCTCTCACACTTTTACCTTGGAATAATATTAATTGTAGTTTTCCCCAAGTCACTTTTCAAAGGAGGACCTTTGTAAATTCTTATACCTGAAATTCTTTATATGTGTTTTTCTTCTTAATTTCTTGCTGCTTCAGTCCCTTGGTTGAGATTCTAGCATCTCTGGAATGGGATCTTTTTCTGAGAATATTTTTATTTAGTTAGTGTTTTCACTAGTGATATTTAAATAAAATTTAATTCTTTAAGTACTATGCATGTATCTTATAACAACAGCTAACAAAGGAATTAATACTACTTAAGAAATGTTTTTGTAGTGGTGTGTTGTAAATGCAGCAGCTGCTTTCGGAGTCCATGCAGTATCTTATCCATGCTTTCACACCTGTAACTGGCTGTCAAACTTCTGGGTATTTTTCTACATTTATTTCAAAGTAATATCTTTTGATACAACCTTGATACAGAAATTGTTTAAGAACATGTTTTTAGTTCTTTCTTTTACATAAATACTATGCATCAGATCAACGGAGTACTTTAAAGGTCACATTTTCATCTTTTGTAATAAAAATTTGAGAAAGACAACAAAAGGCTCTGTATAAAATCTCCGAGTCTTTCTGAGTTTTTCAAAGAATGGGGTTCTTTAAAATCTGAGAGTTAAATTCACAGTCAGTAATCCTAGTCCTCAAATAATACTATTTAATGTCCTAAGCCACTTCTACGTAGTCTAGTTCTTGAGCTGAAGTAGTTAATGTAGCACGTCGCAAAGATTTTGAATCTGGCTGTTCATGAGCTGGGACTAATGCTCGTAACACTAGGAAGAGGACTGCTGCATCATGACTAGTAAGCAGCTTGCAGAAATGAAGAAATATTTCTGTGTGATTCTGTGCGGAGTTGTGCAGAATAACACTTTAGAGGTCATTGTGCCATGATCTGTGTCCTGATTCAGATTATGGAGTCATCTCAACTGAAATCTTGTACATGTAAAATCTGCATTTAATCTGACTGTGCCAGACAAGCACACAGGTACTTTAATGCACTAAGTGGCCAAATAGTGTTGTAAAATGGAAGTGCTGATAGAATTCTGGCTATACATGATCCTGTATTACATGAAAGGGAGGAGAGAAATGAAGCTTAACTAAATCTTCAGTATCAAATTAATTTTAATCTCTTCTTGGCCTAGGATGATTCATTTAGTGAATGCACTGACATATATTCGTTAGGCCTTTAAAATGAAAACCATCTTTTGAAAAGAGTTACTTAATTCAAACCAAATACAAACACAAAATTGTGTAGTATTATGCAAAAAAATTACGTCAATCCATGGTCATATTTCACTAATGTTAACAACTGCAGTGCTATGGGCAGTGATTCTTTGTATCATGCTGTATGTGGCCTGAGTCATAGTTCTGTAATTTTTAAGGTTTTCTTTCCTAAAAATCCTATAATTTTAATCAAGCATAAATGAAGTACATTCACAGTTCATAGTACTGTAAAACCATAAGCAAACAAGTGGCACAGAGAAAAGCCCCACAAATAAACATAAAAATACCCACACTAAAGAAAAGGCATGTAGTTCTTAAGATGAAGTGAATTTTCTGAGCAGAACTCCAGGTGCTAGTATGGCATACATTTTAGTGAACTTGCCTCCTGGTAAACTGAAATATTTTCTCTTGACTAATTTACGTTTCATGGTAGATGTCGCTGGTTTTCCTGAGGTAAGAATAAGAGATTTGTTAACAGAAGGAAAGAGAAGAGTGAAAGCAGAAGAAACATTGCTATTCCTGGGAAAAATTAAAATGGTTGAGGTAGGACATAAGGGCTGCCTTTATAACAGTCAGATATGGACAGTATCAGTAATTTGCATTGAATTACTATAGAGTCATGGCACATATTAATGTATATGCTTCTATATAAAATATATGACTCTACTGAGTTTCAGCACAAGGGGTTGAACATAGGTGATGATCAAGAAAAAAAGAAAACATGTGGCATGATATGACATACAAGCTTAAGTGTGTTGATTGTGACATGGCTTATTACTGGAGAATCTGATCCCATTTCATCAATCAGTGGTCAAATTATTATTAACTTTAGAATGAATAAAATTAAATATTTTGTTATATTGGAGGTGAAGTACATTAGCTTGATTTTTTCCTTCACTTAGCTTTAAAAATTTCATTTTAGACAATGCATTCACAATTTCCTTTTTTCGTATTTTAGGGGTTAATTAAATAGTTTGAAATTCTCTATATTATTGAGCTTTTCCAAAGGAGTTACAAATCTGCACATCACTATTAACATAATGCTTAGTTGTGAGCATCTGAATTTGAGCAGTGAATTGCCATGTTTTAACATCATCAGGCAAAAAAAATTAATTTCTTTTTAGTATTGATGAGCAACAGTGATCATCTTGCAAAAGAGAAACAAAGAGATGGGTTTTTTTTTCTTGAATCTGCATAGATACAGACTAAAGGACACCAAATTAACCATGTCAGTTACTTAATTTTAGCATGCATCTATAGCAATACCTTTTTCCCAGCAGAAGCAATTGTAGAGCAAGGAGTCTTAGCAGTAGTAGCCACCGGGGTATACCTGGAGAGAGTAATAAAAAAGTCTGTATGCCGAATTGTCATTTGATAGTGAGTACTGAAATGCAGAACAATTTCTCCAGCACAAAAAATCTATTAAAATTAATTCAGAAATACCTGTGGGATAGATTTGGTGTTGAAGAATTCTGCAAGATGTGGAAATACTTTCAGCTTTGACAAGAGAATTTATTAAGAGCCAAGTTAAAGTGGGTAACCAAAAACTTAAAACTGCCACAAATTTCAACCAGGATAGTGGGAAAATGTATTTACCTTATCCTTTTTGTAAAAAACATCTAATTTTAGTAGGGAAAGCCTCATAACAATTGCCAGATTTTAGGTTTAGTTTTACAGACGTCTAACTGTTTAACAGCTAACAGACTGTCCATTGCAGTCTTCTAGCAATCTAAGGAACTACTCTGGGATAGTCTTCTATTCTACTCCAAAAAAATTATTTTATGAGATTTTTTTGGGGGATGCTTGCCTCTTGCCTTTCGTACCTCAGTGCTGGGAAAAGTTTTGACCTCAGTGCTGGGAAAAGTCATGGAACAGGTGATCTTGAGTGATATCATGAAGCACATGCAAGAGAACCAGGTGATCAGGTCCAGTCAACACAGGCAGGTCTTGCCAAACTAACCTGATAACTTTCTGTGACAAAGTAACTCCCCTACTAGACAAGGGAAAGGCTGTGGATGTGGTCTTCCTGGACTTCAGCAAAGCTTTTGACACAGTTTCTCACAGCATTCTGCTTTGGAAACTGTCAGTCCCTGGCCTGGACAGGCACAAACTATCCTGGGTGGAAAACTGGTTGGATGGCTGGGCCCAGAGAGTGGTGGTAAATGGAGTTAAATCCAGCTGGAGGCCAGTGACAAGTGGGGTTCCCCAGGGCTCAGTGCTGGGTCCAGCCCTGTTCAATGTCTATCAGTGACCTGGATGAAGGCATTGAGTGCACCCTTAGCAAGTTTGCAGATGACACTAAGCTGTGTGGAAGTGTGGATCTGCTGGAGGGTAGGGAGGCTCCACAAAGGAATCTGAACAGGTTGGACTGCTGGGCACAGTCCAATGGCATGAGTTTTAATAAGGCCAAATGCCAGGTCCTGCACTTGGGGCACAACAACCCTATGCAGATCTACAGACTAGAAGTCTGTCTAGAAAGGAATGGTTGGACTTGATGATCCAGTGGGTCTTTTCCAACCTAGTGATTCTGTGATTCTGTAGTTTGGGAGAGCTTCAGGATAATTCGGTTGTCCTTGCAATATCATTTTGCTTTAAACTTTTTTTTACAGGTAAGGCTCAGGGATGCACAGAGGCACAGAGAAATAGTAGCCACTGGTTTTCATTGTCCTTTTTGGTACCAGAATGAATAAAACCATGCACTAGTACAGGTTAGGAGATTACCTGCTGGAAAGCAGCTCTGTGGAGAAGGAATTGCAAGTTCTGGTAGAAAACTAGTTCACCATGAGCCAGCAATGTGCCCTTGTGGCCAAGGTCAATAGTATCCAGGGATGCATCAAAAAAAAGCATCATAGGAGGTTATCTTCTCCTTGTGCTCTGCCCTCATCATGCCCCATCTGGAGTACTGTATCCAATTCTGGATTCTCCATTTCAAGAAAGAAAAGGAACTGTTGGAGAGAGTGCAGTGGAGGGCCACGAAGATTAGGGGACTAGAGCTTCTCTCCTATGAGGACAGATTGAGATCTGGGTCTGTTTATTCTAGAAAAGAGAAGACTGAGAGGAGATCTTATCAATACTTATGAATATCTAAAAGGCAGATATCAAAAAGACTAGGTCAGATTCTTCTCAATGGCGCCCAGCAAGATAACAAAGAGCAATGCATACAAACTGGAACACAGGAAGTTCCACATTGACATGAAGAAAAACTTTTACTGTGAGGGTGACAGAGCACTAGAATAGGCTGCTCAAGGAAGTTGTGGAGTCTCTTCTCCTAGAGATATTTGAAAGCTGTATGGACATGTTACTGTGCAAGCTGCTGTAGGTGAATCCGCTTTAGCAGAGGAGTTGGACAAGATGATTTTCAGAGGTCCCTTCCAACTCCTACCATTCTGTGACTCAGCAATTCTGTCAATACATTATTCTGTGAATGCCTTTCAAAAGGGTTATTTTTTATCACAAGATAGGAAAACATTCATCATCTTTGTCCTCATCTCCACAAATAAATTCTCCAAAATGAAGTTGTGATTATGACAATTTTTCACCCGAGGACAAGCACTGAGTACTGCTTTCCTCTTCAAAGTGGTTCATACTACTTTATTGTTTAATATAAAACTGCATATAAAATTTGCTTGAAACATAAATTGAGAGAATATTTGATACAGGAAAAAAGACAGTTGCTAAAAAGATGTCTCGTTTGGGCCATTGTTTCCTGCATGTAAGCCTGGTAGGTAGAAGTAGAGAACTCTGACCTTAAAATCTGAGCTCTTCAGATTTACAAGCACATTGTGAAGAAGAAAAATGTGACAATCTGTTTCTGGTTTCCAGAGAAACATAACTACTTTAGCACCCAAGGTTATTACTGTTGACAATGATTATGATGTTCAGACCAAGTCCTTAAAGTGCTGCATCGTTGTTAAAAAGTAAGGATTGAAAACTGATCAGAATTTGAAATATTTAGATTTTGTCTAATGGGTCAAATTATTTTCAGCTATAACTGAGTAACTACATGAAATGAACACCATAGGGTTGTGTATGTGCAATGAACAGCAACAAGGTTATTTGATATTAATTATGAGAACAAAGTACATTGACATAATAATTTTGGTTCAATTCAGAGTAAGTCCTTTATTGTTCCCTTAAAAGTCCTTAGGAGCAAAAAAAGTATATACTTCTCATCTTGGTGAATTATAGTCCTTATCCATCATGAACCAAACAGAACACTTTTCTCCATTGTCTCCTTTTATATGGATCAACTATTAACATAGTTTGATAGACTGTTATAGTTATGGACTTCATTTGAGAGTTGTAATAAAAAGAAAACAACAGATGTGTATAATATTTCTCATTTAAACACCTTTCAAACTCTGCAGATGAGTTCTTAAAATGTGGAGGAGCTAAGTATTTTGGTGTGGCTGTGTGACATGGTAAACAAGAAAGATTAACAGGAGTGATGGTGTTTTCAGTGTAGTATTTTTTCTAAGCTGGGTTCAGTCTACTGCTATTCTATGAGTAATCCTAGGACTTTACAATATTGCCATCTAGTATATCTTTTCTTTAAATGCCTCATTTACCTTACATGAGTTTTGGACTGGTCACAAGTGACATTACAGATTTCAGATATAAAAATTCAGAAATAATCAAAACCACTTGCAAAGGAACTAATAGAAGTCAGTAGTCAAAACAGTTTCAGACACATGATAAGCCAGTTTGAGTCTGCTTTTCAGAGCACTGATCATTCATAAATACATTCTACATTAATATGAACATTGGCTACAAAGTTGAGACTAGCAACATTTTTCATCTTAAGCAATAATGAAGTAGCAGGAGAGTGGTAATAAAGTGGCTTCACAAAGTATCTCTTTCAAAACTGTAGGGAAGAATGAGGGGAGACTTTTGCATTCTAGAGAATAAAGTGTCCACAATTAACAGATTCTAGTTTGAAGTCATTTCTGTTATAGTCTGCCAAGAAAAGAACAGTCTATACAAATACTATTTGTTTTCCATTTCAAACATCTTTGCTCTTTAAAACTTCCCTCTTTTACTTCCTCAAGGCTTTCTGCTTCTGTTTTGAATTCATCCATTAAAAACTGACTGGCTGTCACCATTCACATGGTGCATGTAAACTGAGAACCCAGTACCTTGCTACTGAAAAATCCAGATCAGCGCAAAGAAATACAAATGCACATCAATTGTTATTTTCTCTGTTAATATAAGGGCACGTGAATGTTTCAGTAGGCTTTTCCTGAGGATTCCTTTATGTGTTCTTTAATGTAGAAAAAATAAACTGGAAACATGGCCCGAATAAATTGCAGTTAAAGTTCTTCGAAGACAAAAATGAGTGTGATGATCACAGATTATAAACTTGAACTGTCAACTCATTATCCTTTCGTTCCAAATGAACCAGGAGGGAGACTGGTTGCCACTGTACTCATGACTTGTGAATGATTTAGTGACTGCACTAATATGGGGATGAGAACAGAAAAGTCTTTCGTAATAGGATGGAGTTTGCTTCAGTCCTGATATATTGGGACAAAATAATACTGAGCTGTAACACAGATGAACTCTCAAAAATCTTTCTAGTTAAATTACTTTCCGGAAAAAAAGCTGGTGGGGGAAAAAACCAGCTTGGTTGAGTAGAGAGATCTCAAGTGACATCAGGAAGAAGAGAAATGTTTATAGGCTCTGGAAGAGGGGACAGGCCTCTTGGGTGGACTACAGGAGGGAAGTGAGATCGTGTAGGGAAAAAATCAGAGGGGCTAAGGCTGAACTAGAATTCAGGTTGGCAAAGACCGTGAAGCATAATAA
>WAAB01000669.1:27762-50147 GCA_013389865.1 Piaya cayana
GAGTTAAATCCAGCTGGAGGCCAGTCACAAGTGGGGTCCCCCAGGGCTCAGTGCTGGGTCCAACCCTGTTCAATGTCTTCATCAATGACCTGGATGAAGGCATTGAGTGCACCCTTAGTAAGTTTGCAGATGACACTAAGCTGTGTGGAAGTATGGATCTGCTGGAGGGTAGGGAGGCTCTACAAAGACACGAGTACATGAAGTCCTGAGGGACATAGTTTAGTGTTTGATGGGAATGGTTGGACTCGATGATCCAGTGGGTCTTTTCCAACCTGGTGATTCTATGATTCTATGATTCTACTTGAAACTCATCTTCACTTTTTATGACCATCAGAGACAAGAATGAGCATACGGGAAACAACAAAACACCAGAAGTTTATATTGTTTCTTCAGACAATTTTTGACACATTACAAACAGTACATGACTGATTCTGAAACACTGTTGTGATACTTGATTTTGAAGGCATACAAAACCACTTGAATTTCTTTTTGCAAAATGTATAAACATGATGAATATACACATGTAATTGAATGTAAGTCTTTTAATGTATTTGTGGAATTCATGTAGGGATGCTTGAGAATGCTCATGTAGAATGGTGAAGGTACATCAGATTTGAGAGGATAAGAACAGTCCCTCTTCCACATAAAAATCCCTAAATCTTAACAGAGTGAAGCAGCAGTTGTCAGTACAGTTCATGTGTGTAAGACCCTCAGCACATCCCCATCTAGGTTTGGCTGTAAGGGCTAGGGGTCATGCTGGCTTCAAGCAGCCTCATGCCACTAGTGGCTGCAGGGATAGGATTTTAGGCCCTGTGGAGAGTCTGTGGTCAGGACTGCCTGCCTGCCTTTGGGGACTGTTTTCAGACAAGGCACTGGTACTTGGTCCTTGGTAGACCCAAAGCCCTGCTGCAAAGCTTTGGCTCCTGGTCTAAGCCTAGAGCCAGAGGGGCTGACATTCTGGCCTGGCCTCAGCCTGGCGTCATGTGTCATAGCCCTGCCCAGATGTCCCCAGGGATGTGTTGCGCCTGGTTCCTGTCATTATTTCTGATCCTCACCCCAACCCGCAGGCTGATGTTCTGTAGCTTTTGCCCATCCCCAAGGAAGTGCCCATGCCTAGGGTTGGGGCTACCCCTTGCTGCACCCTGAAAATCTGTATATTTTTTCTGTTTGATGTGAGCAATTATGACAATTGTACATTTTCAGCAAGTAATTATAGATAGAGAGTAATGAAATTTAAGAAATGTCATAGTTCTAAAAGAGCTACATATGGCATTTTCAACACTTTAAAAAATTGTAAATGCAATACATTCCTCCTGATAAATGTCTACTCCTTCTTCTCCCTGGTATAAGTGCTTGTTTCTCAGACACTGAAGATGCTTACAAAGAATAACTTTTTGCTATTAAAGATAATTTTACTCTCACTTATGTGCTTATGTATCCACGCCCCAACTTTGTGAAACCATCCCAGTTTCATCAGTGGGAGAGACGCTGTTGTCTGCAGGTGAGTGTTGGACTTCCTTTTATTATGACTGTTACTATGAATTTAATCTGAAAGTGGAATTACGCTGGAATTACTGTATGTCCTGGTTTAGCTGACACAGCTGGGAAAATCATGGAGTGAGTCCTCCTGGAGCACATTTCTGACAACATGAATGAAAATAAAATTATTTTGAACAATCAGCATGGACTTACGAAGGGCAAATCATGCCAGAGCAGCATGATAGCTTTCTGTAGTAAAATGATGGGTTTGTCAATGACAGCAAAGCAGTTGACAATTTACATCAACTTTAACAAGGCTTTCAACAGTGTGTCCAACAGCAATTTTATCAAAGCAAGGACATTACGGTACGAGTGTGTATGCAATTGTATGAGCAATGATGAGGTTGCAGAGGGAAGTTCAAAAGCCATCAAAAGGAACTTCAGGACACTGGGGTAAAAGGTTGAAGGATCAGGAGCACAGGTAGGGCTTTCCTCAATCCTGTTAGTGGCAGGAAAGAACATTGAAAAGAACAGGAAAACTCGTGTGATTAACATGTGGCTCAGAGGCTGGTTTCATCAGTGGAGTTTTAGGGTTTTTTGATCATGGAAAGGTTTACACAGCACTGGGCTTGGTGGCAACAGATAGAGTTCAGTGATCTCAAAGGGGGAAAAGGATTCTTGCCAGTGAGTTGGCAGAGCTCATCAAGAGGACTTTAAACTGGATTTGAAGTTGGGAGGGGATAGAACTGCACTTACTAAAGATAAGCCTAAGTGTATTATGCCAGTATTGGTGGTGAAATTGATAGTCTAGCTCAAGTATCAATGCTTGCAGCATGGGCAACGAAAAAGGAGGAGTAGGAAGCCATTGTGCAACAGGATATCTATGATGTAGTTACCATCTCAGAAACATGGTGGGATGACTCATGTGACTGAAGTGCTGCAATGGATGAGTATGTGCTCTTCAGAAGGGATACACAAGGTAGTGGAGGTGATGAGGTGGCTCTGTGTGTTAGGGCACAGTTTGATTGCATAGGGATCAGTGATTGTGATGACATGGTCAAGGGTTTATTAGTAAGAGTTGGGGGGAGGCTAACAAGACAGATAACCAACTAGAAGTCTGTTATAGACCACAGAATGAAAATATTGGTGAAGTATTCTACAAGCTGCTGATAAAGTCTCACAATTGCTATCCCTTTTTCTAGAGGAGGATTTCAGCTTATGTGATGTCTGCTAATAAGATAATTTCCTGACACAGCTGATAAGATAGCCTACCAGGGGAGGTGCCTTGCTTGACCTGCTGTTTACAAAAAGAGAACTGAAGTAAGATGTGGTGGTTGGAGATTTTCTTGGGCTTAGTGACCATGAAATTATAGGTTACATTTCTTCATGAAGTAAGGAGGGAGGCCAACAAAACCACTACCATGGAATTCCAGAGGTCAGACTTTGGCCTGTTCACTGTTTGATAGAGTCCCCTGGAGGATAGACCTGAAAGACAAAGTAATCCATGAAGACTAGATATTCTTCAAGGAGGAAATCCTACAGGCATAGGAGCAGGCTATCCCCATGAACTACAAGACAAACTGATGGGGAAGATAACCTGCCTGACTGAACAGGCAATTTTTGCTGGAACTCAAGAAGAAAATGAGAATTTACCATTTCTGGAAGAAAAGACCAGCAACTCAAAAACCATACAAGGATCTCATCATGAAGGGAGAAAATTAGAAAGGAAAAAGGCCAACTTGAACTCAATCTGGCTGCAGTTGTAAGAGACAACAAAAATGTTTTTACAAATATTTCAACAACAAAAAGAGAACTGAGGAGGATCTCTGTCTTTTTCTAGATATGGAGGGGAACATTGCTATCAAGATTTAGGAAAAGGCTGAGATGCTTAATGCCTTCTTCACCTCAGTCTTAATAGTCAGACCAGTTATCCCCAGGGTATTCAGCCCCCTGAACTGGAAGACAGGGACAGAGAACAGGATAAACCCCCTACAATCCAGGTGGAAGAAAGTCAACAACCTGCTACGCCACCTGGACATCCACAAGTCTATGAGACTGGATGGAAAAATCAGGTACCCAAAAGTATCAAGGGAGCTGGTGGAAGAGCTTGCAAATCACTCTCCATCATCCAGAAGTCCTGATTAACAGGAGAGGTTCCAGATGACTGGAGGTTTGCCAATGTTATGCCCATAAGAAGTGCCAGAAAGAGGATCTGGGAAACTGTAGACCCGCCAGGTTGACCTCAATGTTATGGAAGATTATGGAGTGGACTCACCAGGCATGTGCAGGACAACTGGGGGATCATGCCCCGCCAATAAGTGCTAATAAAAGGTAAGTCCTGTTTGACTGTCAGTCATGCCCCTCTGGACACTTGATACCTAGATCGTGGCCCAAGTGAGGTAGTCCAATGCAACTAGTGGAACATTCTACTGATATTACATCTTTCAATTGTAGATAAAATAAATACTAAAACATCAAAATGAATATTCAAACAAAAGGCAATTATCTCAATACCGTATAAGTATGCGACTACATAAATGGACCTTTGAGCTCTTCTGGTTCACAGCAGACTGAGACCAGTAATCTCCTGCTGAGTTGAGACACCTCTCAGGTGTATACATGTATACACTATCTCATTTGCTAACAGAGCAAATAAAACGGCCTTTGGTGAGCTTATCTCCCCTTGAGATCTGATCATTGCCTGTCAGGAATGCTGGTTCACTGAATGTGAGTGTTCTCACTCATCTCAAGAAATCTTCTAGAGATTTCTTGAGATCTGACCATTGCCTGTTGGGAATGCTATTGGATTATATGTGAGTATCTAAAGATGGAAATTTTCAGACTAGTCTTTTTCTTTCTGTCATGACCTGTACTTCTCCTATGCTTAAGTATTTACATATCTTTGAATGCTTATGTATCTCTATATCTCTGCTTGCATATCTACCTATCATAACACGGAGTGTATAAGACTTAATCTCATTATTCTTAAATGTGATTAAGTCACTGATTAATTGGTTTATAATACACATATTGAATATTTTAACCATTTTGCTGATCAATTGATCATTAAGTGCTAATAGGAATTTTGCAAACACACCCCAATAAATTCTAAATTGCTGATGAAACAAAGATTTGTGAATTCCTATCTGTGACTAGCATGTAAAACATGGACTACTGCAGGGGCTATCCTGGGTCCTGTCCTATTTGTTGTCTTCATCAATCACCTGATGGAGATGAATAGAGTATTCTATCATCAAGTTTGCAGATGACACCAAAGTGTGTATATGAGAAGAGGAAGATTAACTGCTGACATGCTTGAGGGCAAATATCTTTCAGGATCATTAGACTTATAGTTCTTCAGCAAAATAATAAGCCAAATAAACTCTGTGTTGCATAATGCATCCTTATTTGAAGAATGATACTCTACTCATGTTCCACTTAAAACTTCAGAATAAGAAGTGAATAATTTATGTTTCCTGCTTGCCTCCTGCATGGGGCTGATTTCACCTGAAGGACATATCAGCCATTATGTCAATAAATACACTATGTAGATAAATCCTTTTGAAACTAACAACAAAGTCTTTCATTTGGCTAAAAATAGCCTTCAACAGTATAAGCTACTGTGAGCATTCCTGCAGTTCTCATATTACATTCTCTTCAGTAATTTTAGTAGAGCCTCTGAGTACAGTAGTAGTGTTACATTATGTGATTGATGTTGGATAATTAAAACCTTATCTGTCTGGAAACCAAGTTTGCTAAGCAGCAGTATTTGTTAACGCTGATTCAGGGACCTACCGCTGTATGTACTTGAATCTGTCTCTAGCAGCAGTAGTATAAGACTTATTGATAGCATGGTTTTATTTGATAGCTATTCCAGGCCTGGGAGTCATATATTGATACAATTTTTGCTGGTAATAAAATGTCAGATTAAAAGGAAACAGCAGCATTCTTATTTTTAATGGTGAATAAAACTTACTGCCTGCTGCTGCCTCTGGCAACATAAGATAAGCGTAAAGGTACATGTTAAAAAAGAATTGTGTTCTTTATACAAAGGTGCTTGTCATCTCAAACCTTGATTACATTTGAGTGCCTTAGCTTCTAAATTTATACCTAGTAAGAAGAAAAATCTGTAATTTCTTTGTAGAGGAGCATAGAACACTTCACTAACATGAGTTTAGTATGAAAATGAAAAATTGTCCTATATACTTGTACAGTGCAGAAATATTTGCTAAGTAGCTGCAGTCATTAATGAAAACACACCAAAAAAGTCATAAAATAGACAAACAATACAATATGCATGTATACACCATAGAAAAGATATAACATTTTTATTTTGTGATCTTCTTAGTTAGAAGTAATCATTATACCCTCAGCAGTTCTTGTGGGGTTTTTTTGTTTGCTTTGAAATTTAAATAATCCCTGCTTTTACATCAGCCTACCATTTTACATTTTTTGGGCCAGAATCCTGAAAAGATATATCTCATAATGACTGCTTCCTAGCCAAGAAATTGGCATGTCTACCAGTTTTTTCAAGACAAGAAATATATACGTGTGTATAATAGTTTTCAGTTGACACATTGCTGAACTGATTTAGACCTCACAGGGCTGTTTGTATCTTCATCTTATTGTGGTCATGATTTTAAGATTTTTTTTCATAGCCATTACTATCACAGACTTGAACAAGCAATTGCACTTTTTTGCATCTTTTTTTTAGAGACAAGTTTTGTGTTTTGTTTTGGTTTTTTTGTTCTCTGTCTTCTTTTACTTCTAAATTGCATATGTCAGGTCTGGTCCATAGTAGTGAAAGTTAGGTACATTTCAACAACTTTGCTATTCCATGTACTGAATTAACCTTCATATAAATACACAATCCTTGTAACTAAATGTATCATAAAGCTTTAAGCAAGTGATCATTTTTCAGTACTTGTCTTTGGAGATGTTAATAGAGTTATTGAGCAACAAAATGATAATGAGCAGTTTTAGAGGTCATCCATTATACACTGTATAAATATTTCATAAATTCCTCACTGTTCACAGGCAGTAATAATCTAAAAAGAAATTTCAAATGCTCAGTATCTAATATAGCTGATCTAGTTATTAATGCTTGTTTTTCTAAAAGAATCTACCTATTCATGCAAATTCTAACTGCTGCATGACATAGTTTCATAACATTGTCCAGCAGAATGAGTTGTGATAGAAGCTCCAAGGATCATTACATTCAAGTTTATCTACACCCTTAAAAAGAGTTATATTTAAATGAAATTAAAGCATGATACACACTGAGTATCCTTAAAAAGCAAATCATTCTTGCATCACCTTTCACGGTTTTTAGACATTTACAGTCAGATATATGATGGACGTAGAATAATGTAATTTTCAAAAATAAAGTCTGCTTAGACTTCAACAATTTATATGTTGGCATGAGGCCTGAGTGTTTGGCATAGTGACTGAGTATAGCCCTGGAAAGTACTTTTTGTGGGATGCTTTTTGATCATAGAATAAACTCCAGGAAAGGTGACTCATATATCTTATATATCCAGATGCTGGTTTTATCCCAGCTGCATGCAAGACTGGGACAAATATACCTACAATTATCTGCCTTTGTTTAAAGATATCTTTGGTATATAAATAGCAAAGGAGATGTGTTTTCTTCTAATCAGCTACTGAATCTGGACTAAAGTACCAGAGGCTACATCTGTTCTGGGTCAGCTTGTGCCACCTCATATACAAAGTTGTAGTGCAGTAGGATAAAACAAGACATAGAAATGCTTCCCAGATTAGCTGATTGCTCTGCTAATTAGGTAGTCTGTGGGGTCTTTGTTGCCTGCTTTGAAGCTTTATAGAAAAATAAGCACCAAATTCCTATCTTTTCCTGATTTCCTGCACTTGTCATCTGGATTTGCCCTGCAGTGAGCTTGAAAGCAAAATGTTAAGTACAGCAAAAAAATGAAGTCAGAAAAAAAACCCCCAGACTAATCAGTCTGTCTGCATTTTCCTCTCAGTGATATTGTGGAGTCCATTGGACCACTAGGTGTTGTGTCCCCTTTTTATAAGAAACAAATAACATTAATATATTGAGTAAATACTTAAAAAATGTAGTTTTATATTTTGGAGAAAAAAAATTACTCTGACAGAGTAAACTAAAGGGTTTTTTTAGTGAAATCTAGAGATATAAATAATTCCATTTATAATAATGCTGCTCAATTATTCCTCATTTTAATAGTTTTCTAAGCAGCTACTCTTTTGCTCTAAGTGTATTCTCAGGTTTGTAATAGAAATGAGTTGTGCAGCTAGGTTTACCATAAGAAACACTAGTCAGTCCAATGCATATGTGATTAGAGAAGTGCTTATTTCAATAAGTATGCTAACATTAAATATTATTATAGAAATAACTGTTGCTCAATCAACAGATGTCAGTTTTTATGTTTCTTAAAACAATTTTTCCCTTATCCCAAGCTCTTAAAAATCACAGGGCCTTCTAGAGCTGAAATGAAGACTGACCAATACCAGCCTTTAGAAGTGTAATGCACAGTTAGGCTATAATTTGTGGGCAAGTTTGTAAAAAAATTATTAAATTCACTGATATTCCTCCACCAGCAAAATATACTTAAATACAGAGGTTGTAATGGCAAATTATTATTTCATTCTGTTCTATGTCTACGAAAATTAACAGTAAAATTTGACAAAGCCTAGAGGTGAATTCTAGAGGTTTTATTAGAGACGTTTGCTTTAGTCTGTTCAGCTGTACATTGTTCAGCAACTGGCCATTTTGAGTCAAATTACCTGCCTAAATGAGCTGAGCAAATGATGGCTCAATTTAGTTACATACAATGAAATTTGTACATTGAGTTATTCATTTTAGTGAATAGTTTGCTGAAGACTAACATTCAAATTGCATTTACCATTATCTTGTTAATAGGCCTTACTGCTTTAAATCTACTAAGAATGCAAATAAATGATAATTCTGTACTCATTAAGGAAATCTCCAGTGACTTACTTTGCTTAAATGTTCCAACAGGCATATTTAGCACTTCATTGGGGTTGGTAAATTTCCAAAAATCTGTAAATTAAAGTTCTGTGGAGTGCTATAAAATATGTATAATGAAGCCCTGGATGTAAATTAAGAAGATTTATATTGCAGCATTCTGCTTACGTTATTCAATCCGAATGCTTCACAGGTTTTTATGAAGCAAATAAACTGTTCTTTTTCTTGAAATTCATTCTGAATGGTCACCATGGATTCATTGTTACACTACTTAGTTCACACATTAAAGACTGACATGTTCTTTTTAATCTGTATATCATTCTAAAGTTTTATTGCGCAATAATTTTGAAGCCTAGGTCCTCCATCTGTAGTAGCAGTACACTGAAGGTGTGTATAGACATAAGTAGGTAAAACAGAGCTGAAAAGAATATTTATGAACATTCTTCCACTTTAAACTCACATATTCACTTGAGTCACATTTATGATTCCCATTATTCATAGCCAGGGAATGTTAACTGAAAAAACAGTTTATTTCCAAAGTTCCTTAAACATTAAATATTATTTATGGGAAATCAATATAAATTCTCATAGAAATAAGAACCTCACATAATTTTGTTCTCTACAAGTACCTGAAAGGAGGTTGTGGAGAGGAGGGAGGTCATTGGACAGTTGCACAGGCTGCCCAAGGAGGTGGTTGAGTCATCATCCCTCGAGGTGTTTAAAAGACGGGTGGATGAGATGCTGAGGGGCATGGTTTAGTGTTTGATAGGAATGGTTGGACTCGATGATCCTGCGGGTCTCCTCCAACCTAGTGATTCTGTGATAATTTTTCTCTGTGACTTTCAGAGGGAAAGAAACAAAAGTTTCAGTTTGTACACAACTGCCACCTAGAGATGCATATCTGTCAAAGAAACCACATCAAAGTTTTGGCTATGTCTGTACCCTAAAAACAGCAAATTAAACAAGAAAAAGACCTTGAGGTACAGTTTTATTCTAGGCAGCTTGCTGCTGTGGAGTTTTTTAGTTCAGGATGAAATTGTCTTCCACTGTGAAGGATCACACTTTGTATTTTAGCAAATTGCTTCATCAATGATTGGGTTGCAGATGGCTAAACTAAATGGTAGTCAGGATATTACAGATTTGTACTAAAACAGAATTATTTTTATTATATCCTTATTCTTGTGGTCTTATTAAATTAAGCAACAAAAAGCAACCACAAAGATTTACTTTTAGGGTCTACATGCATATATGTGTATACCTGTATCATTTTTAGAATAAAGATCCACTATAGATAAAACTATCTTTGGTTTCTAATTCTTTAGTTTCTTCATAGTGCTTCTGTTTCTTTTAAGATGAAGAAACTCACACTGAGGAATTCTGAAATTAATGGCATGGAGTAGTGCGATTAAAGTTAAACTCTAATAAATTTGAAATTAGCCACAGAATTATATGTAAATAAATGGAAAGAAGGTTGGTGAATCATATGTTGTAAATATAATAAAATGCAAATGATTTTTTATTTTTTATATTATTCAATGATCATTTGAGAAAACATACTTAAGATTTATTTTAGTATAACTATGGGACTTCCAGTATCACAACTATATTTTAATATAGGTCAGATATATTTTGCAGCGTATGTTCCATATAACCATTCTTGTCATTTTTTATTATTTCAAATGTTTTACAGATTTTTTAAAAAGAATATATAATATTAATGTACTATGCAACTAAATCACTCTGGTATTGCACATAATTCAGTTTGAACACCAAGGATTATAAAATGCTTTTGGAAATCAAAGCCAGCTTAAATTGTTAAACTGTGTTTTGTAATGGAGAATAGGGAAATAGACTAGTATTTGGGCTTTTGGATCACATTACACTATGATGACAGAGTACATCTAGAAGCAATTAAGACTGAGGAATGTGGGAACACAGAGCTCAATTGAGGGATAATTTTGTAAGAAACAACATATGTAAAGCACTTCAGATTCTGAGTAGAAACCCAATCAGTTAAGGAGAAATGATGAAAATAAAGCTATTTAAAATAGAATAGCTACACATACTTTTGCATGTTTATCAACATACTCACTCCGAAATAAGTAACAAATTCTATTAGGGGAAGTATTAAGGGGCAGATCAAAACACAAAGAACAGGGTCCAATTGTATTTCGTCTGACATTCTATCATAAAGACNTCCTGAAGTCCAGGAAGACCACGTCCACAGCCTTTCCCTCATCCAGTAGACGTGTCACTGTGTCATAGAAGGCAATCAGGTTGGTTTGGCAGGACCTGCCTTTTGTAAACCCATGTTGGCTGGGCCTGATATGTTGTAAATATAATAAAATGCAAATGATTTTTTATTTTTTATATTATTCAATGATCATTTGAGAAAACATACTTAAGATTTATTTTAGTATAACTATGGGACTTCCAGTATCACAACTATATTTTAATATAGGTCAGATATATTTTGCAGCGTATGTTCCATATAACCATTCTTGTCATTTTTTATTATTTCAAATGTTTTACAGATTTTTTAAAAAGAATATATAATATTAATGTACTATGCAACTAAATCACTCTGGTATTGCACATAATTCAGTTTGAACACCAAGGATTATAAAATGCTTTTGGAAATCAAAGCCAGCTTAAATTGTTAAACTGTGTTTTGTAATGGAGAATAGGGAAATAGACTAGTATTTGGGCTTTTGGATCACATTACACTATGATGACAGAGTACATCTAGAAGCAATTAAGACTGAGGAATGTGGGAACACAGAGCTCAATTGAGGGATAATTTTGTAAGAAACAACATATGTAAAGCACTTCAGATTCTGAGTAGAAACCCAATCAGTTAAGGAGAAATGATGAAAATAAAGCTATTTAAAATAGAATAGCTACACATACTTTTGCATGTTTATCAACATACTCACTCCGAAATAAGTAACAAATTCTATTAGGGGAAGTATTAAGGGGCAGATCAAAACACAAAGAACAGGGTCCAATTGTATTTCGTCTGACATTCTATCATAAAGACTATTGTGACTTCAAAAGTGCCCCTCAGAACTGATGGTTTCTGGCAGAACTCCCAAACTGTTTCCATATACGCTACAGCAGAGTGTATGGAAATGGAGAGTATGATCCACCTTTGGTAGGATACAAGTAGACTAGAGGTGTGGTCAGTCAGTGTGGACACTGCAGCAGACCTTATGTGAAACAGATTTCTGTTTCTTTTATGGACAGGCCTAGAATCTTGCTGGTCCAAAATTTTGTACTGCTGAGATTTTGACAGAATTTATATTGCCAAGAAGAAGGGCAGAAAAACATATTGTTCAATATACTTACTGTTTTTATAGGCACTTCAAATAATAAATCTTACTGAGAGGCAAAGTTTATTCGCTCTGTGTATATAGAGCTAATAAACTAGTAATTTGTTTGTTTAAGTTTCACAGATTCAGAGGAAGGGACCTCTGAAGGTCTTCTTATCCATCTCCCCTGTTTAAGCTGGGTTACCTAGAGGCCAGGACTATATCCAGAAGGCTTTTGACCATCTCCAGGGGTGGGAACTTCATAACCTGTCACATCCAACCTGGTGTTCACCAGGACTCCTGGATTCTTTTTTGCCAACTTGCTTTCCTATCACGGTGAGGGCCAGAGAGCTTCATGAACAAATCAATATGATTTCAAATGAAGTCCTTCTTTATTGAGGGTTAACCCGTTTATATAGGGCAAGCAGGCCAAAAACATCAGGTAGACTCTCATTGGTCACTGACTTAGCAACCAGCCTCTCATGGCAACCACCCATCCCAAAATCTCCCTGCCCCAGCAGGCCTGAAAAGCTCTTGGCCCCTTGCAAACCACTCCATTAACATAACACAACAGAGTCATCAAAACTCTCAGCCCCGCCCAGCCAGGTACTTAAGGAAACAATCCCAACACTTTCCAGCTGGGCTATACTTAGCATATGCCAGAGCCTGGGGTAGTTCCTCCACAGGATTCTAGTTTAGTATTTCTGCCAAATGCTATACTCCTAAAAGTGAATACATGAGAGTCTTTGAGACAAATATGCATATCTTTGCAGAGCTTTTTACTATCTGCTGTTGATGTTCTTCTATTGGAGAGTCAGACACTAGCCAGAGGTCCATTTAGTACCAGATTAGACTAACAACTGTAATTAAAAATATTGTCGCATATTGCTATTAATGACTTTAATATATGGGCACACATGAACAATCAGTTACAAAAATGTATTTTTCACTGTTTGATCAAGCTGTCCTAGAAGGAAATTTGACATAATGCTGAAAACAGCTTTTAAATCTGTTGTCACTGTATAGGCTGGTCATGTATTTATATTCAGATAGCATAGCAATAGCACTAGCAGATAACTTTCCTGAAGTGCCCTACTGTAAATGGGGAAAGTGCATATATTTTTAAAGATATTTTTCTTGCGTAGTAGCTAGTATTAGAAGTTTATCATTGGTCTTTGGATATGAGAAAAACAGATAGTTCTTTGGCATGGAATGTTTAAATAACTCTAAGTTGCTCTCAGGATACATGTAATGATTTCTTTTGGATGCAACGACCCTGATTTTCCTCTCCAGTCATAAGGATGAACATACTTCCAAATTTCTGTTCACCTCCGGTGAATTTCTAAATGACCAGACCCATAAATCTCTGTTCTACTTAGTTTTGCTCTTCTTACCAAGTTGTTCTTAACTGTGGAGCTGGTCATAGTTTTAGCAGTTCTTGTGTTTCAATGACTCAGGATACTCTGAAGGATGGATACATTTACTTGTGTGTTTTGTTACCAGTACTGATTTCCAATCTCCTTATTTATATCAGAGACTGAAATAAATGCAGTAGATTTCAAGTAAGGAAAATGATTTAGTGATTTGCATGTAGTTGGAGCTTCCTAGGCTTAATTTGGAAGGGAACTCTGGATGGATTTTAGTCCAGCCTCCTGCTGAAAGCTGAGTCAAGTAAATTGGGTTTCTTATGGGACGTATTCAGTCAAGTTTTGAATATTTCCAAGAGCAGAGATTCACAACTTTGTGTACCCTGTTCCAGTGTTTCACTGCCCTCATTGTGAATGTATTTTTCTTCTCCAGAGTGGAAAAATGGTCACCCATAACACAGTTCATACTTAGATACAAAAACTTCCATGTTTGCACATAATTTACCATGGCTGGATTGCAGTATTGCATTCAAACATATTCTGTGTCACTCGAAACAATGCCAAAACTAGACTATGACAATGATAGATTCCTCAATGCTAATAGACCTTAGAGGGGGTATTTTCAACATAATAGTTAAGCAATTATTTTAAATGTAAGTAGTGGAGATACAGTTTTATGGCCACTGTTGTATATTAGCCAGCCGTGTATGTATCATAACCTCTGGAATATTTTTACTCTAATGGTTACCACATTTTAAAGCTACAAATTTATTTTCGTTACTATCCATGCTAGTTAGATTAGGTAGCACAACTGAGGAAAATACATGTATTAAAATTATATGCATTTGTAACCCTGCATGATAAAACAGGCAAGTTATCTTATAAAGTGAGACTCATAACTAAATTCTTAGACTGCGACCTTATTCCAGATTAAACTGATTTTTTTATTAGAATGCTTTGTTTAATGCATTGTTTAATTAAATGTGTTTCCCCATTGAGATTTTTTAATTCTTAAACAGAGCTGAATATTGATATTTTACTGAAAATGAAATATGAAAAAATCATAGAAGTGATTTTGGTTCATAAGTGGAGCATCATATTTCCCCTGTAAAAGACTCCCTTACTTTCTTGTAGGTGTTCTAAGTACGAGATGGGGATTTCTTTCACTGTTCATTCATTTTAACTTCTGATTATATTTAGGGTTGTTGGCCAACATCAGTATGAACCTGCCAGCTAATGGAGCGCTACAAGCTCTCTTTCCTACAGATACTTATCCACTGTTAGTTAATAATCTGAATATTTGTTATTCAGCACCATCTCATTCCTCTGGATAATTCCTTGCTTCATCACTTGACAAGTAAATGTCACTTACATCATCTGTGGGTTTTTTTGGTTTTTTTCTGGATTTTATCTTTACTGTCTGTCCTCTTTGTTGATCTCTTACTGCTTAAGAACCCTGAGGTAGCTTCTTAAAGCAGGAGAGATACATACAGCAAACTAGAAGATATTTGGCAGTTAATTGATTATGAAGGGGCCCCAAATTATCTGGTTGCTAGTGGGAAATACTGTATTCCCCCAGAGCAGTCACACGCTGTTGTGCTTTGAAGATTTGCAGGAAGAGAATGATATGGGAGATTTTGATTAAGGGATCAAGGGCAGATGTTGCTTGAGTAATGGGATTTGTGCCACTCTATTATGTGCAAAATTCAAAACTCAAGATAACATATGACTTTTGTCATTACCCTTTTAATGAAAAGTGCAGCATGTGGCTATGAACACAAATTCTGCTAAGTAAACTCAGGAGAATTAGTTCAATGTACACTTGAATTCCATTTGCTGTGGAAAAACAACTAAGCAAGAAGGAATCAAGTCACCAAACACTACAAAATTTCAAAGCAAGGTCATTAACAAGTACTTTTTTGTTTCATTGATGGATTTCTTTACTCTTCTGCCTGCATTACATGAGAATAAGAACAAACACTGTGTTTCAGCCAAGTATCTCAATGAATTTTGCAAGCATTGACTGATCCAGGCTCACAATTACTATGGTATTGGAACAAAGTACAGGTGCCCATAAATCACACCTGTCTACCTTAAAAATGAATTACAGACAGTACAAGATTTAAGAATAGTGAGAAAAAGCAAAGCTTGGTTTCAAGATAGTATATTTAATAGGGAGATAGCCACTGGTTACCAGTTCCTTTACAAAGTTAACAGAACATTTTAGAGACACTTGGAATGAAAGTTAAAACTGGTTTTCATTCTTATTTTAATCAGCTGCCTCATTAAACCAAGCTATTATACATTACATAAACCTGTAAGAGTAGAGAGAGATGAAGTGTAGAATATTAGCAGTGTTATTAGCTAGAGTAATAAGAATAACTGTCTTCAAATTTTTTTTTATTTATACTACAGTCTATTGCATTATTCCCATTAAGAAGGGGTTGTATTGGACATCAGACACACAATAACACAATTTTACTAATATAGTATAAGAGATCAAGACTTTTTGGTTCTGAGATTTTTTACTAATATAGTATAAGAGATCAAGACTTTTTGATTCTGAGATTTTGCAACAAAAAAGGCATACTGTACCTTATTTTTTTTCCATGGGCACTGAGTTTCTGGATGTGCTTTCCTGTACTGAATTTGAAAGAAAATGTTCTGATCTATCATTTATGTAGTGAAATTCCATATATTTATAATTTCATTTTTAGTTATTTGAAACTTCTTTTTTTTTNGAGATGAAGTGTAGAATATTAGCAGTGTTATTAGCTAGAGTAATAAGAATAACTGTCTTCAATTTTTTTTTTTATTTATACTATGGCCTATTGCATTATTCCCATTAAGAAGGGGTTGTATTGGACATCAGACACGCAATAACACAATTTTACTAATATAGTATAAGAGATCAAGACTTTTTGGTTTTGAGATTTTGCAACAAAAAAGGCATACTGTACCTTATTTTTTTTCCATGGGCACAGTTTCTGGATGTGCTTTCCTGTACTGAATTTGAAAGAAAATGTTCTGATCTATCATTTATGTAGTGAAATTCCATATATTTATAATTTCATTTTTAGTTATTTGAAACTTCTTTTTTTTTAATGTTGCTTCATTATTCACAGGTGCATATTCTCCTAGCCGAATCAAAAAGTAGTTCTTATTAACTTAAACAATTTTAGTTGATTAGCAGACAAGAAATATGATAAACTATGTCTTTTAACATCGTCATCGTATTTGGGTGGATAAGTTAATTCCTAGCTATAAGTTTTCCCCTGAGCATCATTTTAGGAAAAAAAAAAAATCCTACTATACTTTTCAATCAATAGCATTCACAGTAGTTGCTGTCAGTGGTCATCATTATACGTATGCAATATAAATGTATTGTACTTATACACATATAGACTCCTTAGTATACCAGTGAAACTAATTTCAGAGATTCCCACAATCACCGCTTCTATGACTTAATATAGATTTAAGAACATAAGCTTCATTCCAAGGGAATATTTGATAGCTCAAAGATGTAAGTTTCTTGATGCTTTAATCCAATGTGATTAATGGCAAGGTATTTGAATAAGCTCATTTGACATTCCAAAATACTTTCACATTTACATGTAAGTGATTAGTTTACCAAAAAAAGACCTCAAATTAAATTACAAGCAGAAAATGCAATCCCAAATATCAGAGCAACGTGAAATTTGCTGAAAGTATTCTTTCAAGACAGTACAGTAATGGACAATTAACAATCACTTGAAGAAAGAGTCTTCTAATGAAAATCAAAACTAGTAAATTTAGAGATAAATCAGGGTGACTACTTAAAAGGATTGATTGCCTATCAAGAGTGGTTCCTCAGATATGTTTTGCTACAAATTAGGAAATCACCATAGGTAGCAACAACAGGAAATGGAACTCATTACAACGTATTTTTAGAGTGTCATGTGTTTATATTTACAATCCTTCCTTGTTTGCCTTGGAAAAGAAGAATATCACTAAGTAAGCTCTCTTTCTGAACATCAATACCTTATATATGGTGAAAATAAATTTTGTGTGCATGGATGTTTTTCAACAAGTTGGCAAACACGGAGGTTAATAGCATTCCACATGTCCAAGAACTTGTATGAACTAGAATGCAGTCACTTTTGGATGTAGGGTAGAATATGTGTCAGATATTTCAGAATAATAAAATATTAGAGATTTTTTTAATATTCATGGTATATTATATAAAACAGAGAGAATATCTAGCTGAAATGAACTAAATTTTAAAAATCTCATTTATCTTTTTTTCTTTTGAAACGTTTTCCCATTAGTAACTTGAGACTAAAAAAATGGAAGTATTCTAGTTGGCAGAATAAGATGTCCCCTTAGTGTCAGGTGGGAGAAAGCACAAACTAATTTTTCTCTAATAAAGATAGGATGTCATAGGAGTGGTTAAATGACCGTAGTACCTTTTTCTATAACAGTCAAGGTTACATACTAATGTGACACAACTTCAGTACCTGAAATGAAAAGAAGTTAAACATTTCAGTCTAGAGTAAGAGATAAAACAAAGATTTCAACTTCATTACTTATGTTATGCTTAAAGTATTGTTTAGATCCTAAGTAACCAGAGAATGAATAAAAAATTAGTGGACCTTGTGATATACCACCTCAAATTGTTAGTAAATTTGCCAAGCGAAACAGGACCTGGTAAAGCAAGAAAGCATGTATGAACTCCAGAGGAACCTGAGTGATTTAAGAATTGTGCCGATAGATGGAACTATTTGTTTTAAATTTAAGAAACACTGTTACTTTGAGGGTTTTTTTCCCTTTAAATGAAACAACATAGAGGCCCATATGTAGTAATCTGATACCATTTTTGGAAGAAGTTATTGATGTTTTCAAAATACTAGTATAGAGACCAAAAGTACAGCCTTTTGAAATTACTTCAGCAATTGTAACAAGCCTCTCTTCTTTCACTCTCATTTTTCTGGAGTGCTAATTTTTGCTATTGGATATCTGTCAACTCAACCTGTAAATGGCTGTCCTCATCAAGTAGTTTCTATCTAAGTGTTAGCGATATGTTAGTGTTACTCAGTGAAAGGACAGAAGGCAGTGGGTGCAAACTGAAGTACCAGGAATTCCAGTAAAACATAGAAAATGCTTTTTCTCTCAGACAGTAGTCAAATACTGACATGGATTGCCCAGAGAGGTTGTGAAGTTTCCACCCTCGGAGAAATTCTGAACCTGACATGTGTTCTAGGTGACCTGCTTTGAGCAGGACATTGGACTATACCATCTCCCAAAGGTTCCTTTCAACCTCAACTGTTCCATGATTCTCTGATACTTTGACATCATGGATCTGCTCTCATAAATGAAGAACCCATGTTGGACAGGTAAATGTAAGCAGTTCCATTTGCAGAACCCTTGTTATGGTTCATGTTGTATAAAATTTACATCTGCATTGATAGCAAATAGCCTGTTCAGATAAAAAAAAAGTCATGCTTCATACTGTTGCATTCTTTGCCCCAGGTAATTCACCCCTCATAAAAAGGGTCTTGATTTGGGCAGGAAAGAAGCATGAGATCCCCCTTAATGATTTCTTACATTCGCATTTCAAAGAAGAGTACATATTTTTAAGCTGCATAATTCTGTTAGGGTCAAACGAGCCAAGGCAAGGAGGTCATGTAGCAGCTCCACTCTGTTCATTATGCAAAATAAAAAAGTGAAAAAGTGTATGATTATACTTGGAATTTTAGTATATGTTTCCTTATCCTTTGAAATGCAAGTACTCTACAGTGAATGTGTCTTATATGTGAAAAATACCCATGTAATAAAAGAGAGCTTTTCAGTGGTAAACTAACTGGAGTGTCCCAGATCTTACTGACATCTGTCTATTCCAGAAAGTCTACATGTTCAGTTTCACTGACTGAATTTAAAATTCTTCCTGTTATCAGCCTTTCTCAGGAATTTGAGTGACCCTCTGTAAAACAGCTTTTCCCTTCAAAGGTGTGATCTATGTCTGTATTTTTAAATATGTATTTCATAACAAATTGCCAGAAAAATAACACATTTCTGTGGATAATAACTAAACAAGACATGAAATTCTTCATGCACTCCTTTGCTGCTCTTCTGTATTTATTCTGTGATAAACAGTTACCTGAACTAATTAATCCAAACATGTACCAATAAGTTATTCAGTTTTATTGCATTACTGCACTATTATTATAAATATGTAATTGAGTTGTAGGTTAGATCTCCAATTATCAGTAATGAAAGAAATATCTTAAGAAATTTAAATTTGTTCTTTTAAATTATATGAAGTTGTGGATAAGCTTCTGAATCTTTCTTGTCTGGCAATTATATTAATACAAGCACATTTATACATTTATCATAGACTAAGGAATTTCCAAAAATGCCTCATGAGAAAAAAAATCAAACATGCTTCCCATACATCTTTTTTAGTAATTGCCTGTTCCTGCCAAATTAATCTAAAATCTCCATGCAAACGTAACTAAAAATAAGAACTCTAGATACATATCACTGCGTGTAATAAAAGTTCAGATAATATGAACAATAGATACATGAGAACAGTTAACATGTCATAGCAATAAAATTGATAACTTGTCGAGACCCCATATCATTTTACAATCTGCCCTTTATCAAGAGCAATGGAATGATAATATTTAAGATTTTTTCTGACTGTTTAACAATGTGTTGGTGGGGAAGAAAATACAAAGTTAAAGATCCATCACAGAATATGACTTGCTGAAACAGTAGAACACGTCTGGCATTCTTTTCTGAAATAGTAGAGCATGTCTAGTGTTCCTACTCAGTTTAGGAATGAGAGTAGTAAATGAGGAGCATGGCAGTCTATTAAGTAGCTCTTTCATCAATAAAGAGAGCTGTAGATTATAATAACAGCTAGACAGAAAATACAGAAAATATAATAAAACCTGTCCAGCCTTCATAAAATATTTTGATTGAAAGCATTGGACAAACAGTTTTGAAGAGGTAATCATGTTTTTCAGCAGTGATCTTCTAAACTTGCTGTCCCTTTTGTTTCAGAGAGATAAAGCTTTTCCTTGTCATGGAGGATCCTGAATCAAATTTATACCATTGAGGGGGAAAGGTAGGTTCATGCACTTAACTTACATACTGCATACACTTTAACAAACCTGCTTATAGTCCCATAGGCAATACTAAGTGTAATGGTTTGGGTTTTTGTTCTTACTAATTGTTGATAACTCTCTCTCTTTTATCAAGATACTTAAAAAAAATAAAGAAACAGAAGCATTTTCACTGGAAGAAAGAAGGTTCATATACGTACCTCATACATAAAATTGACTTCTAGTAATTCTTATTAAAATTAGACTCAGTTCACAGGTTCACAGTTTCTTTAATAATAAAAAGGTGATTCTGCTTGTATATTTATATTCCCTGTATAGAGTAGATCATGAACTTTCACATAGTCACTTTCAACAAACCCAGTTAATAATAGCTAAACAGGACTACAGTAGTAAGAAGCAATTGAGATTGTGGAAGGCAGTTGATAAAATAGATCCTACATTTGGGACCACAACCATAATCTTGCAATAATAGAACAATAATGACAAAGAAGTACCTTTAAATGTGAAATTGTGCTTTAATTAATTTGACGATTTCAGTGAAAATTCTTTAAAATCAAAGAATGAATGAGATGCCAGTAAAGACATTTATAAAAATGTTTCATAAACACAATGAATGTAAGTATTTATCTTCACAATATATCTATATATATTATGATGATATCTTTGCCATTATTATGAAGTATGAGAGCCCTTGTATTTTTAGCTGCTTTCTTTCTTAATTTTTAATATTGTGTTCCTGCTTAATTTAATATATTATATAACATCACTAATGAATATCTAATTCACTAATGAATGTAATATTTCATTGTACATCAGCTGGTTAATCATTCCCTAAGATCCTTACAAGAAATTTTTTGGTTAAGGAGTTAAAAAGCGATTAAGCATTTCTGTAAATTTTTGGTTTTCAGAGAAGCTTGAAATGCTATAGAAAGGGTTTACGGTGTGAGCAGGATAATGCTGAAGATTAGTTGCTTATTAAAGTAACAGAACTTTCATGTATATATAAAAGCATGTACTTAAAAATTTTCGAAGATTTTGTTTTGAATATTAGTATCTGTTTTGTGGAGGTAGAAGATGAATCAATGAGAGCATAATCTATAGATAACAGAGACATGTCAGATAAGATGGAGCAAATACAGTAATTGCAAGGGAACTGTTTATCTTCCCTATTACTTCTCCTTAAGAAGTTGTGAGAAAGTGTAGTTGTGAGTTGGGAAAGAAAAAACATTTGTGAAGAGGTAATGGAAAAATGAATTTTAATTAGACAATCAAAACAGATTAGTATGTTCAGGAGTAAATGAGCAGTAAATAGATATGATCAGATTGCTACATCTGTTATTATATTTATTCCACATATATTTAAGTAAATAGACTAAGTGGTTTTATTACTTGATAAAGACTATGTTCTGAGTCTTCACTGCCTTCTGCTTCATTATTTTTTCATGTTAATCAAGTTTTAGTGATTTGTGCACCTGTCACATTTTGTGGCTTGTAAACTTTTTCCTGGACCATTTTCAATAGCCCCAGTACTCTTGAGCTTCCTAAGAGTGCCTTTGCAGAAGATTTATTTAACTTACCTACTGTTATTTCCCCACCCCTCACCCCCCACTTACTTACTTGTTGGATCTTTACTAAATTCTTCCATTCTTTCTGTCAAATTTGAAAGACACTCTTGTGTGCCCTTATTTACAGTTCCTGTTGTCTTTCTGTATTTTATGGCTAAGAATTGCCCCAAAAGGGGTAGTTCAAAGCCTCATTGTGCTTTGTACTGTCCTGGAGAGGCATTTTGCTGTTTTAAGACTTAAGGGTTTTACTTTTGTGCAGAAATACAAAATGGTTGAGATTGGAAAGGATCTTTGGAGACCACATAGTCCAATCCTTCTGTGAATGCAGATTCGTCTAGAGCAGGTTGCACAGGAGTGCATTCAGGTGGGTTTTGAATGTCTCCAGAGAAGGAGTTTCCACAAGTTCAATCCCTACCCTGTACTGGTGCATGCAGTTATTCCTTCTGAGGTTCTCAGGAACCCTACACTCACCTTTGTTGAACTTCATTAGGTTCCTCTCTGCCCAACTCTCTAGGCTCTCTAGGTCTCACTGAATGGCAGCATAGCTTTCCAGTATATCAGTCACTCCTCCC